>RJWJ010000797.1:95570-175993 GCA_004363605.1 Indri indri | reverse complement strand
TTCTGTTCATGTCCTTTGCCCACTTTTTGATAGGATTGTTTGATTTTTTCTTGCTAATTTTCCTGAGTTCTAAGTAGATTCTAGTTATCAGCCCTTTATCAGATTTGTAGCATGCAAAAATTTTCTCCCATTCTGTAGGTTGTCTGTTTGCTCTTGTGACAATTTCCTTGGCTGTGCAGAAGCTTTTTAATTTGATCAGATTGAGAGAGAATTTTCAAAAAATTCTTGAAAGTAAATGAAATTTTTTGGCAGAATGTAGATTAGAGAAGAGAAAGAAATCTTGAAATGTTTCCTTATCTAAGGAAGAAAAATTTATTGGAACATTTAAATGAGAGACCAAAAAAAATTTATGAGATAATTTAGTGGAAACATTAAAGACCCAGCAGAAAAGAAACTCTGCAGTCATTGCAAGTTCATGCTTTACATACACTGTGGCCAAAAAGACCCTGCCAAAGCTGCCTCCATGAACATCTTCTGACCAGTCTCTTTCCACCCCATTGTCAAGAATCAAGAACTGACTTAAGATTTTACTCTACTGATAATATAACAATTTATCCTTCCACAGTTTTATGAAAACCAGCTGAAGACAAGAGACTCCAGGACTGGAGACAAAAGACTGTGAACACTCACCGCACAGCAGGTCGCAAAAATTTCATGTTGACATCGGTTCTCTTAACCACACCCTGCCCTAACACAGATGCAGTGAGAAGCATCCAGGCAAATGCTGTGTCATCATTAAGAACTGCAATCGCTCCTTCTCTGATGGGATAACTTTAATTTCTGAGAGATTAAGGACCTCGGCCTAAGATCTCCCAGTTGGTTAGTGATGCTTCTAAGTTTCAAACTCAAGCTGTTTCTCTGCAGAAGATCAGAGAAGAAATTATTTCAGTATGAAGAAGAAGATGTTTTAAGAAATTCAGAAAATTATCAAAAAGTCCCAAAACAATAAATGCTGACATGGATGCGGAGAGAGAGGAATGCTCATACACTGCTAATGGGACTGCAAACTAGTGCAACCTCTGTGGAAAGCAATATGGAGATATCTCACAGAGATACAAGTAGAACTAGCATTTGATCCAACAATCCCATTACTGGGAAAGGAAAAAGGAAAAAAAAAAACATTCTATAAAAAAGACACCTGCACCCAAACGTTTATAGCAGCACAATTCACAATTGCAAAGATGTGGAATCAACCCAAGTGCCCATCAATACATGAGTGGATTAATAAAATGTGGTATATGTATACCATGGAGTACTATTCAGCGTTAAGGAACAATGGTGATATAGCACCTCTTGTATTCTCCTGGATAGAGCTGGAGCCCATTCTACTAAGTGAAGTATCACAAGAATGGAAAAAACAAGCACCACATGTACTCACCGTCAAATTGGTATTAACTGATGAACACATAAGTGCACATTTAGTAGAAACACTCATTGGGTGTCGGGCAGATGGGGATGGGTATATTCACAGCTAACGGGTGCGGTGTGCACCGTCTGGGGGATGGACACACTTGAAGCTCTGACTCGGATGGGGCAAAGGCAATATATATAATCTAAACATTTGCACAAAAGCAATGCAGAGACCTCTAAGTACCTTTTCAGTGGAATTAGAATCACGTGATCAGAGTCACCTTAGGCCAGAGTTTAAAAAAATTGGCTCTTGAACCAAATACAGCTCAGGATTTGCTTTGTATGCTGTAAACATATTTAATTATTTACTAATATTAAAAAATTAGGGGATTCTCAATTCGTTGTTTTTCTTGAAAAATTTGAAAATTCACAAACACGGTGTCAGCATTTCCACATGGCAACATCCAAGTACATCTAAGCAGGAGCCGCAGGTCTGGCTGCCATCGGGTCAGCCACTTGCCACAGTTGGCAACGTCCCCACTGTTTACACCTCACCTGCTCGCCTGACTCACGTCATCTGCCTGGCCTCTCAAGGGATTTTTTTTTCTTTTGTTTCTGTTTATCCATCCTAACAGCATCTCATAAGATATTCCTAGGTAGCGGTCCTGAAAAAAAAAATCACAAATAATTGATATTTTTGTAAATTAGTAGATAAAAATCATGGTAACTTTTTTTTTCCCTCATGCAAATCCAGATTTTCCCATATCAGAACTTTTGAATTAAGGAACTCTTAAGTTTTGTCATGGGAGGTTAATTTCTCAGGCTGTGCAGAACAAAACGTTTTTAGGGCACGGGATTCTAAGGAGTCTTTCTAATGGTGAACGATGTTGAATGTGGGATCTTCTCCGAAGGTTTTCAATTCCTTTATGTGAACAGAGCCTTCAGTTTTCTAAAGCTGGTTCTGCCCCTGGGGGTGAGATACTGGAATTAAATTGTCTTGAATCAGGAATCTGGGTGGAAGTGAATTCCTTAGTGGTGAACTTGAATCAGAAATCTCTTCAAAGGAAGTAGTGCTGAGAGTATCATTACGGGCTGTAGGAAGAGGAAAGCCTCCAAAACAGACAATTAAAATCTGGGCAGGAGAGGAAGGTAAGGGTCAGAGCTTCTGTGATACATTTTATTTCAGTGTTTCCACTAACACAAAACTCCTCTCACTTGTGGGTGAGCACGAAGGCAGCTGGCAAGATCAAGGTCTGGGTCCCAGCATCCGGTCCAGCCTGGTTACCGCCGAATCCCCCCAGCGCAGGGCTCTGGGGAGTGGGTGGCGGTCTCACTAATGGGGTGTCCACAGTCTCTGCAGTACCTGAAACAGTGGCATCCGGGCTCAGCTTTGTGTCAGCATCACAGTCTCTCCACATAATGAGAAAATAGCCAGCTGCCCTGTTTTCAATTCTTACTGAAACTCCTGTTACCATTTTCTCTTTACAATCCTGGGCACAGTAATGAGGTTTTAAATCCTTCAAACATGCTGTAAAAGGCAGTTACCAGCTCTGTTAGTGTGACCTTTTCAACAGCACATGATTTACGTGGCTGGTCATTTGTCTTCTTCCTTTTTAAATAACAGCGCAGAGAGAGACGGGGCGGTCGGAGGGGTGTGCTAGTGAGGATATGGAAGGTTCGTGGATGCCCTGGAGCTCCCACCGACAGACTTTTGATGTTTGAATGACTGGACTAGGTTTTATTTGGCTATAGCCTGTTTCCTGGAAACCTGTGTAAGTGCAAAAATGGAAAAACACACACGCATGCTTTTTATATTGCATCATTAACTGTTGCATTTTCCCGCCCACCATTTAACACCTTTTTCTAAGGGGAGGGGTTATGTTCTTTCTAAGGCAGCCTCTGATAAGATTCTGAGGAGACACTGAATCTCCAAGTAATTTTTAAACCACTGTACTGAGGTATGGTTGACATACTGATTTCTATGAACGAGTGGTCCAGGTCCTAAAGGGGCCTCCAGCCAAGGGAAAAGGAGAAAGACAGCGAGTGGATAGCAATATTGAGAAGAACTAGAGGGATGTGTAATAGCAGAGATCAGACCCGGTGGATGTGGACATCTCTGAGCAGCAGACATTTGGGCTGAGATAAAAGGGGTAAAGACATTTAACTGTGTGGAAATTGAGGAAAAGAGGAAAGAAAGGTATTGTTGTTCTAGGCAGAAGGAACTGAGAGTGGAAGGCCTGGGCTGGTCACCAACTCCTGGCCTCAAGCAATTCTCCTGCCTCAGCCTCCCAAAGCGCTGGGATTACAGGTGTCAGCTGCCACGCCTGGCTAGAGTTTTGTGATTTTTTGCTCAGTCGATCGTTGATTTTGTGTCTTTTGCATGTGAAGCGATACTTGCTCCCTCCTTCTCCTCCCTACCTAGACACACAAATGACATTTTCCTGAAATACTTTATTTGGTCACGAAGATGATGTGACTTTCAAAAGAGGGCTTACACTGCGTAAACATTAAACAGCTAACCTTTGCCAGGATCTCTTCTAAGCACCGAATCAAAAGATCATAATGAAAACGGTAGACTCTCATTTCCATTTTGCAAAATTGTGATTCAAGGGGATAAATATAATTACACCCATGTTTCAGTGCATCTCTGAGCACTTTGCCTACCAAAGTACTTGAATCTATCCCAAAGCCTGACAGTTTTTAAATGTTTTTAAAAAAGGATTCTCTCTACGGTTGGAATAAAGTAACTTTGGGCAAACATAGGGTAACCTTTTATGCATCTTAATATAGTGTAAGAATAAATGTGATGCACATAAGGTTTGCAATCATGAAAGTCTGAGTAGATAAGTTGAGAAAAACAATAACATGCAAAAGGCCACAGAGGTTAGGTAACTCCATTCAGATATAAATATGGTTTCGCTCACCCCCAGCAGGGCCACCTCCCCGGAGGCTCAGCAGTGTCTGCACACCACTGGAGGAAGGAGGAGGAGGGTGTGGGAGAGGCGAGAGGCAGAACACTGTTCATAATCCTTGGCCCCAACGTGGCACTGGCCGTTTTCTCCCTGGTGCCACTGCAAGAGCTGCTCTCATATCCAAGCCTGGATGCAGGGGCCTGGGTGACATAAGCCCTGTCTGGGCAGCAGCTTCCCGGCTCTGCTGTGCACTGTGGAGGGGGAGGGATTTGGCGGACAGCATGGTGGGGGGGTCTCCTTTGTCTTTCCCTCTATTAGCATCGTAATTCTAAGATGTGCTGGTTCTTGTTGGAAAAATGAGCCCCAGCCTGACCAAGACCCCTTAAGTTCTATCAGCTGCTGGGAAGAGCATGGTAACCCAACCTTTTAGTTATTGGTTAGAACACATGTGAACCAAAATAAAATCTTAAGGCTCCCCGCAACCGGCTGACTGAATGGACCCACTCTTGGCCAAGGGGATGTCCTAAAACTAACTTGCCTGCCGGAGGAGGGAGGTCAGACGTGCCTCATCATGCCCCTCCTTTGGAGACATCCTTTGTAACCCGTTAACAGGCCTAAGGCTGTGCAAGACACACCTGCAGGTCCTCAGTGTACACAGCAAATCTGTCTGGTGGCTCGTCTCTGATAAACAGCTCCTTAGGTTAAAACATTCCAAGCCTTTAGACAAAGCTTCATGTCTTTCACCAATTACAAGTCAAAGAATATTTAAACCCAACTATAACCTGTAAGTCTCCCTAAGCCTGCTTCGAGATGTCCCACCTTTTTGGGCCAAACCAATGTAGCCTCCCACGTATGGATTTATGACTTTACCTGTAACCCCTGTTTCCCTGAAACGTATAAAACCAAACTGTAACCCAGCCATACCGAGTCCACTTGCTCAAGGCTTCTTGGGCGTGGCTCCGGGACATGGTCCTCAAATGTGGCTCAGAATGAATCTCTTTCAAATTATTTTACAGAGTTTGGCTCCTTTTCCGTTGACACACATAATATCGCCTTAAACAGCTGCAGGCCCTCGGGTTAAACTGCCCTTTCATTTGTGCTCGGACTATCGGTGTGCCTTTAAGTAGTAATTTTTTTTCTGTGAGGATAGGAAGCCCAGAGCCAACCTGCATGGCCAGAAGAAAGAATAGCTGCTCCCCTTGGGACAAGGTGCACCAGTGAGTGTCGCTGGCAAAATAATCTTCAGGGCCTCGGGAATGAGACAAGATAAAAACAGAGATTATATAAGCTGATGGATTTCCATAGCACCTGGAATTATTCAGCAACTTTGCCTCAGGAGAAGTATCCTAATAACGAACCTCAGAAAAATATGCTTGTTACTTGAACTGAAGAGACATTTTCTCCTTGAAGAGAAACTTTTAATGATGGTATTATGTTAACACAATCCGTTCGCGGCAGAAAGAGACTCATCGTAATTTGGTTTGATCTTAAGGAGTCCAGGAAAGTAAATTTTCTCTGTGCCCTGACGCTGCGGTGTTTAAGAATGTGATCTGTTGCCTGAAGGAAGAAAGGATTAAAAAAAAAGTCTTTGTTTTTTTAAGGCTTCATTTAAATTTTTTAATTCAAAATAAACTCAAAACACAGCTATAGAAAAATCTTATTATCCCATCTATTTCCACGCCATATCCTCTAATGTGAAAGGAAACCCTTTCTGTTAATTTATATGTAGTCCTTTGTTTTACTATGCAAGTGAAAGCAAATAGGAAACTATGTATTCGTGTACCCCAAAGCGCTAGGTCTTATACAAAATGTAGCATCCTGAGTATGGGCTTGTTTCACTTAATACCTCCTGGAGATCTCTCCGTGTCTACACAGACAGTGACCTCGTCCTCCATCACGGCTCATGGTGTCCCAGGGAGGGGTATACCAGAGTTGGTTTTCCATTTTTCAATACTGTTGTGTTAACAACTCTGTCTCCTGTATTCACTGCTCCAAAGAGGATGTGGCTTGATATGTCTTCAGCAGTTCACTGTTGTCAATGTCCCTCTAATTCAGAGCTGACAACAGCTTTGTATAGACAAGTTAATACCCACTGTCACAGCTGTAGCTGAGACCACACACCAAGTGACACCAACGTGACCACGATGTTGCCCCCAGAGTCATCCCTGTGTCCTCTGTGGGGACACCGAGGAAGGGCTTCCAGCAGCAGGAGCTCCCCTCTGGGGGCAGATTCTCATCTCCCACCCCATACTCTTGGCATGTGGCCATTGCTTACCTTTGGGAACTCCCACCCTCAGAAACTTGATTTCTGTCTTTTGAGTCCCAGAATTTGCAGAGTGAGAATGAAGCCATACTGTTCTAACAGATTATCAATTTAGTAATAGTCAGGTTGAAAAACAGTTGCATTTTGATACCCCAGCCCTCCGAGGAAGAGAAGAAATGCAAGAAAACCATCATGGCTCAACTTTTAATTTAAATACGTATGAAATTTTATATCCATATGCAAATAGTTCTCTCCCCCGACAAGTCTGTCAGCCCCGTGCCATCCAGGGCTGAGTCAAATTTGCCTCCACCCCCACATCCTCTCCTTGCAAAGCTTAAGGCATCTTTCAGTAAATATCTATTGAGTGGACTAATGACTCCTGAATGGCTGGGGTCGGCATGAGGAGGAGGACACAGGGCCTTGGTCCCTGGCCCCTGCCCCTGACTTGACAACATTCCCAAGAAGCCCAGATGTCCGGACTTTTAGCCCAAACCACAGCACATGTGTGTTCTCACTGGCTGGCCCATCCCAGTTCTGTAAGGGGCATCCTGAAGTTTTTTTTTTTTTGCACATTTGTGTCTCTCTCTGTAGTCAGTTGTGCACAGGACTTCTTGCGAAAGAAAGTGATTGTCCTGTGTCAGAGGTCGTAATAATAAGTAATGCGTCTTGGCAGGTCCTCGAGGAGGGAGAGTGGTCACTGAATCCACTAATGAAGCAGAGAGGGAAGGGAAGTGTCCACAGATGGCTCCAATCCAAAGTTAAAGAAGCCACTAGGAGCATTTTTTTTCCAGTATGCTGCTGTACAAAGATGTTCACAGCAATGCAAGTTAGTTAATCAATAAATTAGACTCATTTTTTTGAGCACCTATTAGATACCAGGGCACTGATTCGCCCTGGACTTGCAGACAGGAATAAAAGGGATGGCATTCGCCATCATTTATGTCACCACCAAAAACACAAACATGAATAAGATGTGACTCCCGTCCTAAACCAACGAATATCATGTTTCTAAATGTTCATGAATTCACTTTCAGGATATTGCTACTTACTGGGACCACCCACCCGTATTGTTGCATACTTAATATGTTGTCTTTTTGCAATTTCAATAAATTTATTTAAATGAAATGGTCTGTCACTACTGTAAATAGACAACTAGTCTGATTTTTCCATAAATGAAAGATCAACTAAAAACTAAAAACCAAGAAACCAACTCATATTATTGGACTTTCCCTGTACACCATATGTATGGATAGAGTGTACAGACCCAGTGCCTGCGCCCACCTAGGGCTGGGGGCTTCTGTATCTATTAAATGAGGGAGGTTAGCAAGGATCAGCGAGGCACTAAGGAATCCTAGAACCCAAGAAAGGCCTTTTCCTTGTCATCATAATCAGAAGGATTGAAAGAAATAGGAAAGGGAGTACCTTTAACACTGTGAGAGCCCGTGTTATTTAATTCTGGGTCCATGTACCGCCTAATACCGTCTCCAGGTGCATGACCCCAGGTGCTGTCACCGGGCCAGTTCAAGTTTTCATGTGACTGTGTAAGGGGTCTTGAGGCCTCGCAGGACCCTTGTGATACATGATAAAGACTGAGGGTTTGAAAGTCAGATGGGATTATACCCGGAACTGCCGTCCCCTCGGCAGGTGGTTCACACCGTTTACCACTTTGGGTGTCAGTTTCAGCATGCAGAAATAGGACGGTATTCACTCCAGGGAAATTGAAAGCAACACAAATAAGCTATGAAAAGGGAATGACATCAACAAAGGGAGGAAGCCGGCCTGGGCTTGGCTCCTGTCTCTGCAGATGCCTGGCGATGTGATCTTTAGGAAGTTGCCCACCTCTCTGGGTCTTGGATTCCTTTCTGTGCAAGCAGGATGGTAATGACGACACCTACTTCATTCCACCCTTGGTAAAGACCAAATGAGCTAGATATAGGCACATAGCACATGGCGAATGAGTATTAGTTCCCCTTATTACATAAAGCATAGCGTGGGATCTAGCACAAAGCGGGAACTTGTAAAATACGCAGCTGCTACGACCCCTTTCTCTCAGACATGAATCTGTGTCCACCGACGGTTGTGTGATTGATTAGTCAGCCAGTCATCAAATGAGGGCCTGTCAGAGTAGGATGCAGGGCAGGCCAGTTTTGAGGGAAGATTTGTGGGGTTGGTGTCTAGAAGAGACAGCAAGACAGAGTTCCATGGTGGGCAGTGTGGGATTGTAATAATTCCCCATTGGGATGAGAATGCTGGCCGGAAAGCATGAGGGAAGACTCCCCAGGACTGGGGAGAGAGAAGCCTAAATATCCACTGTATAGTGGATTGAGTATGAAGAAGGGTAAAGTTACGCTACAGTTTCCTGTTGCATCAGCTCTGCTAGTTGGGATTTCTAGATGCAGTGTGGCGGCCAGAAAGAGATGTGCTTTGGACTTTGAGGACCATAAATATTAGAGGAGACTATTGATGTAGAATGAAAAAAAAACTCTCTGGAATAGGAAGTTGAAATAGCCCTGAGCAATGATTAATGATTCTAAGGGGTCTGCAGTAGTAAACAAGAGGGCACTGGGCAGCCACGACTCATGTTATGGAAAGTTTGAACTCCAGAAAGAGAGAATGTTCCAGAGTGGAATACTCCAACTAGAAGTCAAGGAGATGGTTGGAAGTGATGGGTTGAGAAGGAGTAAATCCCAAGGGGACTCCGGAAAGGACGTGGAACTGCCGACTGGATGTGCTTGTTGGGAAGGAAGTGAAAACGAGTGTTACTTGCAACAGCTATGACATTAAATGCGCAAACTGGAATTAAACAAACTAAACAAATGATCCCCTAAGTAGAGTCACCCATTTCCATGACGGTTTTCTTCTCTCTTCACTTTCTTTTGCCCACTCCTTCCTGGAGCACAAAGACAGGTCCCATGGCCTCGGATAAGGAACAATGGGGCTACCTCTTAATTTTATGTATTTTTGTGTATTTTCCCCAGTCATGTAACAATAGTGAACTTTTTAAATAGCTCTTTGCATATAGCTCTTTGCAGTTAAGACTTCATACACTGTGACTTATTGGCAAGAAGCAGTGTTATCTTTTTCTTCTACAAAATATAAAAATTGAATAGTTGCAGAGGGGTGCACTCCCTGGCTCTGGTCATACAGGGAGTGAGTAATGGAAACAAAAATCAAAACAGGTCTTCTGTTTTAGAAAATCATGTTCCATCAACTCGACTAGGATGTCTGAATAGCAACCACCTGAAAATACTTTTTAAAAAATTTTAATGGAAATTGCATGGCCTCATTCCCTAGATGGTCTAATTTAGTTGGTCTGAGGCAGGGCCCTAGAAATGATCATTTTTTTTAGCAAGGTTCCCTGGTAATAATATGACTTGGAGATCATTGAATTGTCCATGATTTTTCCTGTAGCTGGAGTTTCAGATGAAGGAAATGTTTCTCTACTCAACCACAGAATGATGTTGTTACGGCTAACATTTTTTTCACAACATTTAGACAATAAATGATATTTTGTGTGTGTGTGATTTCTTATTGTGCTGTTTCTCTGGCGGTTGTCATGTCTGTGCTCTGGATCACACAATATTTTTATTTTCCTTTCTGTTTCATAACATTCAACTATTAATTTATTCAGCAGTAACTATTTTCAGCCATTTCTAAGAGGAAACCAGACAGATCCATGACCCTCAAAAACGTGCAGAAGTGGGGCAGAGCAGGACTTATTTGAAAAATAATTACTACATTCTTGTCGTTTCTATGAATGTTTAGAGGGAGAATGATTTCGTGGTCTATTTTGGTGGTTGTCTTGTTTTCCTTTTTCAAGCAGCAGGAATAGAATCTTCATGACCGGACTCTGAATCCTCCCTCACGTTTCGGCCACACTTTGGGTTATTGCACTCTGGCTGACCCACGCGGACCAAATCTGCACATCTGGGGCTCTGGTGGCGTGTTTGCGGGGGTGGGGCAGGGGATGGGGCTTGAATACGTCCCAGGATGAAATGTGCCCTCTCCCCTTCTCCTCTGTTATTAGCAATGATGCGGTGCATCTTCCTTGAGAAAAATACTGGACTTGAGTCAAGAGTTCACAGACCCACTTTGCAGATGGTGAACATTATGCTCCAAAGCAAAGAAGGTGACATTTAGACACGGTTACATTGTCAGTGGAGGGTGGGGCATGACATTGATGGAAAAATCTTGAAATTTAAATTATGAAGCAGAATTTAGCTGATTCTCACCCTTTAAATATGTTTTGTTTGCTGTGAAAAAACATATAGACAGAGTCACACACAGAAAAAGAGAGACAGTTGCAGCGGGTCAGGTGACAGAGGCGTGAGGTGTGGGTAGGACCAGCTCCCAGGCTGGCCCCTTCGGGTATTGGACTCGCATGCCCCCTTTATCAAGAGAACTGAACAGAGACCCCATCCCCCTTTGCTGTAACCTGAGTTCACCGCAGGGCATCTGCTCCCAGAGGAGGGGTCCCCAAACTTGGGTGGGTCCCTCAGATCGGGAAGCCCATTTTCAAATTTGTGGTTTCTAACTTTGCCGTAAAACAATTTACAGCAAGCACAATTCACTTTTATGACAGCATTTCCACAACGAGTGTATCAGAGAGTCTATAAAAGAGAGGTGCCTTGTAAACACATTAGAAATAAAAGAAAAAAAAATCTCCCAACACCATTGAAAGTAAGTGTTTTATTTTCCTTAGTTTTGGAGATTGTTATCTGCTCCAGATATCTAGTGTCTGGGAGCCATGAATTCCCCAGCATGGGGCCTGAGGAGAGGAAGGATGGCTGCCCGGGCGGATCTCTGATTTTCAAGGCAGAAGAAAGATGCTCTCCTGTTGTGCAGCTACAGAGTGAATTAAATGGGAAAGTGTTTATGTTAGATAACGTCTTCTCACTGCTTATTGGGATGGCAGTATCCGAGAAGACAGAGTTTGCTGCTATGGCCACTCTGCTCATCTCCTGCTTGGCGGCTGCTCAGGTAATAAAAGGCAAAAGAGGAGAGTCCCGTTTACTGATCAGGTGGTCCCCGGGCTGTGAGCGACGGGCGGTCTCACTCTGTGGGGGATGATGGGCTGCCTTGAGAAGGGGATGTGTGGTCAGGAGTAGGAAACCAGAGCCATTACGATAAAGCCTGAGACTTTTCCAAGAGCTAACCATGTGCTTCTTTCTAAGCATTCCGTTTATGTTAACCTATTAATCACCACAAGAATCTTAGGCAGTATGTATTTTACTAGCACCGTTTTACAGATGGGGATCTGGGACATGATATCTGAAATATTTTGCCCAATTCCTCAGTCATAGGTGTGAAGCCAGAAGGTGAACCCAAGTAACTTGGCATCAAATCGCCCGGTCCCTTGCTAACACACCTGACCGGGGAGAGCAGGTGCTACTCTTGGGCTCTGGTCCTCCATGAAACTGTGTCTTTCTGCCTAGTTCTTGTTCTAATGTTTCTCTGCTCGGAGATTTGCCTCTGGCCTTGTTTCCCCAAACAGATACAGAAATATATAATTTGCTTTTATTTCAACCTTTTCTGAATGTGTCTGTTATTCAGGATGCTCACTGGGGAGCAACCGGGTATATGCAACCCCTCCCAGGAGCTGAGGAGGTGCAGCCGGCAGAGATCGGCCCCCACTCCCGCTGGGTTCTCACCACTCCAGGGGCTACAGGAGCCGGACTTGGTGGAGGTTGGGGGTGTTGGTGCAAATCTTACAGCTATTAATATTTAGCATTTTTAAAAGTGCTTCACATACCTCATCTCATTTGGTTTTTTCAAGGCCCACGGAGTTTGGAGTTAGCATTTATTTACCTTATGAGTGGGAAGACCAAGCGGGTGTAACTTGGCCAGCCTGCCAGAGCTGCTTCTCACTCCCCTAACCCCCAGGCAAGGACCCCTCCCTGCCCTTCCCTCATGGTGAACGAGGCTGCCATGCTGTGCAGAGAAGGGCAACAGATCATTCAGCCTCACTCTCTGTGTCACCCATGAAACACTGGCTGGAGGAAGGCTGAGGGGTAAAGTATGCAAATTAATATACACCCCAAAGCCAACACCCTCTTCCCATGCAGCTCGGAAAGCTTTTGCAGAAGCCATCAATTTCAGCCCCAACAAGGAGGGAGGGAAAGAGACCCTGGACTGGGGAGAAGGGGAATTGAGATGTTTCATCAGGTCCTAAAACCAGAGCCAAACCATGATCCAGAACTAATGAATTTCCATCTCATCAGCACTCGTAGATGCAGTCCATTTAGCATGACATCATAAACTGGCGGAGGAAGAGCCCCAGGAGCTCATGATCATGAGCTGTCTTGGAGAGTTTTCGGAACAAGTTCTGAATTCATTATAATTTCATTTGAATAATGAGCACATGGTTATATTTATTTTATTCTTGGTCCTTTCTATAGTAACCGAGGAGGCTCCCTCCTGCAGAACGCCTGGTGTCAGTGGCCCTGCCGTTCCTCATTCAAAGGAAGTGAGAGTGTTAATTTTAACTCTCCGTTATTGAAGGAAACACACACATCTGGAACATTGTGGGAGTGACTACCAGCTGTTCACCTGAGAAATGGCCTGAGGTCGGCCACGTGTCATTTTCCACCTATGTTGACACTGCTCATTGCTGCAAACGCGGGAGGCGCCTGAAATCTGGTGCATTTAATCTCCCCAAATTATACCCTCTCAGTCTGTCCCGGAGTCCTTGCATTAATGCAATGTCTGTTCTTATCAGCCAGAGAAACCAAGACAGATGGCATTCTGCTGGGCGCATTACCGCGGTTCAGTAGGAGACTCCGACGTGGGTAGGGGGTAATAACACGGAACATGCATGTCTGGGGGGCTTGATGTTAGCCAGGGGTTTGAGAAAGGATGGATAGTTCTGAACTGAAAAACAAGTGTTTGTTTTTTTAACAGTTGCCTAAGGAGGGTTGGGGTTTTTCACAGGGCCATTTACCAGGTTGACAGAAGGAAGTTTCTTATGCATATTTTCCAGATGGTGACGTACAGTGATTGCAACTGCCACCCAGGATGGAAAGAAGTCAGCCAGACTCCTGCACCCCTTCATTTCCATACGCCCATGGCCTTGTCCGCATCTGCTCATCTTTCTCTGTGAACACCGCCCACTCCGTATACCAGGCCAGAGCCTGAATGGTGAGTAAAAGCATCAGAGTGTCCGTCCACGTCCATGAGTTTGTATCATGAGAAACCACACCAGTGCTCGCAAGGACTCACATGGGCAGGGAATATAATCCAGAAATTGTACTGAAAAAGACAGGGCTGCTGTCTAGGGTCGATTTCATACTTACACAGGTGGGCTCCACATTTTGCACTTTTAGGGTCTCAGGGAAGGTTGTTTCTAACCCTTGACTACCTTCTTCACCCACCTCAAAGATTTTGGAATTTCACACTTTGAATCTCAGCTTCTTAGTGAATCATCTTAGGCTACCTTATAATAATGATGGAATATTCAACCAGAAATCTCTAAAGAAGAAAGGTTATTTGGCATGCCAAGAAACCTAAAGCTGGGGGGATTTCAGGTCTGGTTCAGCAGTCTCTCAGGTCTCTAAGGAATCAGGTCTGTCTGTCTTTCTACTACACCCACTGCATACTGGTTGATTCTTAGCCTTATCTCCTCATGGTCACAATCTGGCTGCCAGAACTCCTCACATCACATCTGCACCTGTTTACATTCAGAGGCAAAAAAAAAAAAAAAAAAAAAAAATGGCAAGTGTTATCTGTTTCCTATTTGGAGGGGAGTAGGAAATGCTTTACGTAAGCCTCCATCAGCATCTTATGTCCCATTGGGCAAGATTGGGTCACCTGTCACCTACAAAAGGCCTGAGAAAGTGAATCCATATCTAGCATCTATTACGGGATGTAGGCCATGTAAACCAGGAAGGAAGAGAATGGCAGCTGTGGACACACACTGGAGAGCATCGTTGCCCCAGAAAAAGGCTTTGAATCCTGGTTTCTCCAGCGAGAGCTCACTTATTAAGCTCTAGCATCATCATCTCTATTGTGAATTAATTTACCAGACTCTTTTCCTTCTGGAAGGATTTTCAGGTCAGATGAGGCTGGGGGAGGGACTGGCTTCCAAGTCCTGGTTGAGAAGC
The DNA here is from genome assembly GCA_004363605.1 of Indri indri. NCBI lineage: Eukaryota > Metazoa > Chordata > Mammalia > Primates > Indriidae > Indri > Indri indri. Next base: position 161,369 of record RJWJ010000797.1, on the reverse strand, counting down.
CTCGTGCCGGGGACAGAAGTCAGCCTGGGCTGCAGCCTCTGGCCTCAGATGGGTGCACGTGGCCGTGCTGGGTGGGGGATCTTGGTGCCCAGAACAACTCTCCTCGGGGGGGGGGGGGGGGGGCCACCCATGGGTCTGGGAAGAGGGAGGCTGGAGCAAGAGGAGCATTGTGCCTTTGTGCCCAGTATGATCGTCCTATTTAGGGGGACCCCTGTCTGTGAGGGGGTCATGGAAGTTCCCACCTCGTGGGGTCGTGCTGACGAACGGGCGAGGGTAGGCAAAGGTCTCAGCTCAGGTGTGGGGCACAGTCAGTGCTCGGTAATGACAGCCTGGAAGCGGCTGCGTTCATCTTAAAATCACCTATTCGTTGCTCAGGGTGCTGTCAGCTGATCATTTCAGCTGCCCCCGCTCTTAGATCCAGGTTAATCAAGAGGGTCACACTGTAAGTTCATTAACTAGTCTCTAGGTAAGAAAATCAAATTAACAGTATAAACAAGAGTAAAGAGCAAGAATATTACAACATCTTAAAGGAAAATAAACACATAGAGGAACATAAAAATAGGTCCTCATTTATAGGGGCCCAAAAGGATAACCAAGATTATTATTATCTAATCACTAAAAGCTTGTTTTCCAATGCTCGTCAACATGGCTTGAATTGCTGTAGCTATTATATTTGACAGTAAAATATCATATTCCTTTTCAAAATTTAACCATTTCAGGGGGGATGGACCATCCGGGGGATGGACACGCTTGAAGCTCGGACTTGGGAGCGGGGGGAGAGGGAGGCAAGGGCAACATACGTAACCTAAACATCTGTACCCCCATAATATGCTGAAATAAAAAAATATTTAACCATTTAAACTTTAATAAACGTAATCTTGTTTCTCTTAATTAGTTGGCGTTGAAGATATTTAGCTGAACTTGAGTCCCCAATGGAGTTTTCCTTGTGAAAGAGACACTGAGACCCCATAAAGGGGGAACTTACATTTCTCTTTATTAATCAGTGCTGGTCATATTCCGACTCACCAGTCTCAGAAGGACTTGTTCTGATCGTTTCCATGAAATCTTAGGTTCAGAAACAGTAAAATGGTAACAAAAAATTGTGTCCCCTAGAGCTGATGCAGGAGCGAGACTGTCTTGTCTTGGAGAACTGCTTGGCTTAACTTTGGCTGCACTTTTCATGCTAATGGCAACGTCGGATCCCTAGCACAGCACCCAGAGGCTTCCGGACAGAAGCATTTCTCTGCTCTCCAGGATGGATTCGGTTTGTTTCTAGTGGCAACAGGAGACACTACCTGAGCAAGACAAGTTCCAAGGTTCCTTCCTATCTCAGTCAGAGCAGGGTTCCTGCTGGAACGGGGCCCTGAATGCTGCCCTGGCCACCCAGGGCATGGGTCAGAGTTGGCGTGAGCCAGGGTGACCACGATACCTTTGCCCGCAGTTGGATCAAGGTTGGGCACAAACCACAGTCCTGGCCCCTGAGACAGAAATGGAGTGAGAACTGAGGAAGACACATAGATAAAACCAGTCTTTCAGGAGAAAGCTTTCCTGGGGTGAGGGAGGGGGAAACCCTCCCCACCTTGCTTCACATCTGGAGGCTAATGTCTCCGGGTTTGATGTTTGAACTCACCCATTTTATAGCCACTCAGGAAAGGCCAACAGAATTGCAGAGAAACAGTCTGACACCCTCGACATCTTCCAGCTGCTGAAAAACCCTGGTACCGCCTTACATGGGAGATTAAAAACCTGTTGCTCTGGTGCTATTGGTTGGGATTGCCCTAATTAGAGTGACGCAAAATGCAACTGCTACAAACACATCCACGTGGTTTTAATTAGAATCTGAATCCTGCAGATGGTTTGGGGCTTCAGACCAGGTCTTTCTGGGTTAAAAATGAACATTATTAGCAAATGTTAGAGAGGGTAAAGCCTCCTGTCTTCAAAATGAAACTGTTTTCCTTGTTATAATGGGAGGGATTTAAAAAGAACTGAAAAGGAAATAAAATTTCTCCCTTTGTGATCCTGTGTTCTAATGTCCCGTCTGGGACCACCTGGGTTCACACTGCACATCCCCACATTTTGGCAAACATGGTCCCGTTATAGAGAACAGAACCAACATTGTTTTTTATAATACCAAGCACATGTGGATTCCTCTGTCGTTTTAGTAGCAAATTTAAAGGAAAAAAAAAAATCAGTACATTGTTAATCATGACCTCGAATATCTCAGATTATTTTGTGAAACAAAAGTAATTGTGGAAACAATCAGCAATTAGAATGTCATGAGAAGTGCCAGCATGGCATTTAAAGAATGATGAAATAATAAATATCTATTAACGAGCCAATTCATTACAACAGGGGATCTTGCTGTGGGTTTTCTTCACATTGGCAGGGTGGTATCAGAGAGTCCGTGAAAAGATTTTCATCAATTTTTTTTCCTGAGAAATTAGCAGGATGCAGCTTTTAGATTCCTTACGTAGGTTCTAGGGAGTTCTACGAGTTCATGTTGTTCCCAAGCTTTCTCTCCCTCCCCCTTACGATGGCATCCACCAGTTTGCAGTATTTTGTGCAGCATTGGTGCCCTTTGCCGCATTTACCGTAATGTAATATTTACCACACTGCAATATAGGATGATATTTGTTATTTAATTTAAGTTGTCTTCGGACGTGCTTATTTAACTATTATAAGTGCATTTTAAAATGACGTGGCAGCTGCATTACAAATGGAAAACAAAGACCACTTACTGTAAATAGAAGACAATTATAAAATGAATGCAGCACAGGCAAAGTGTTGTGCTTCGATTCTGATCTCTGCTTAAGGCTTTGGGGCTGAGTCCTGTTTCCTCTTAGTAAAAAGGGAGGTTAGTAAGTGTCAGATTGATGTTACAGACACAGGAGCAACAGACTGGGACTTTCTCCTTGATGTAATCAGCAAATCTCAATATGTATCTGGACATAACCACTGCATTACTGTGCTCTTAGATGTTATTGAAGTTTCAGTTTCATCACACTGCACACCATCTGGCTTGCCGCGTGAAACTCCGCAAGTGCATCACTCATTTTGTGTCTGGCATTACTAGATGCCTACAGAGACAGGGAGCACCACCCCGGGGGATCTGTTGTGATTGGTCTAAGACCATCATGCCGTTTCATTCCCCTGGGCTAGTGGTTGGTCTAGGGATAGGGTGTGGATCCCACGTGTGGCCACTGAGAGACAAAGAGAGGTTCTCTGGGTATTCTTATAGGATTTTTTTTGTTTCATGATGACAGCAAATGCAATGCAAAAAGTCCCTTCTTTGTCCTCTCTCCTTTCACCCTGTTTAGCGCTTTAGAGCTACAATGTGAAGAGCTGATGTCTGGTGCTGTGGCAGCTATCCTCTTACCATGAGGCACATACATTCTGAGTGAATTGATGTGCTGAAGACAGAGGGCTGGAGGGATGGAAAAATTGTGGGACCTTGATGGCATCTCTGAGTTTTTGAAACAATACTGACTCCATCTCCAACTATCTTATTAAATAAATACAAAGTATCCCTATGTCCCTATTCCTAGAGGACCTGTTTCCTGAATGCCTGATTAGTTACTTGCAGCTAAACACATTTAGAGCAGTACACCAGCTTTTATTCATGGTTAATCCCAATGATTATCCTCTGGCATACACCACCAGCATGGTTTTTGTCCCCTTAATCAACACAAACACCAATTATCCTTCTAGAAACTACTCAAGATTTAACTTCAAGAAGCAGATGGCAGGGAAGAATTCTATGGGTAGAATTCTCAGGGAGGTGACGGAGCAAATGAAACTTATACAGCAAAATAACATGTATGTAATTTTTGACGTGTTGCAGCAATCTGGATTTGGGCACTAAAACAGAGCCACTAGGAGCTCTACAGGAATAAGAAACTTAATCTAGGAATTAGATCTTACACAAATGTGGTTTGAGTTGACGGGGGAAGATTACAAAGGCTCCAGTGGAAGATCGAAGACAAAAGCGCCGATTTTTAGAACTTCTCCTGCAGCACTGGAGAATCAAGTCTTCATGAAACTGTTGGAAAGGCTGCCATGAACACGAGGGACAGCTCCTGGGGAGGACTGCAGAGCCACCACTCCTGCCCAGATTGGCCCCCAGGATGATGGATTCTGCTTCCCTTCTGCCTACCAAGTCCCTCCTGAGTTCCCCTCCTCCAAACCCCAGCTGCTGGGCTTACAGGAAAATAGATCTGAGAAGTGTATTTGTTCAATACATCCCAGCCTTAGAAGACGGTGGGGCTGAGCCGCCAACAGGAAATACAGCACAGACGTATATGTACCAAGGGAAGAGACAAAAACAATGTTTAAAACTATATTTCATCATCCATCCATCCATTCATTTATTCATAAAATAGTGAACAATCATCATTTATCCTAGTCACTATCCCCTGCTGGGATAGCACAGTGTACAAACCAGACACAGTTGCTATTATTGTGTTAATTGTAGCAATCATGGCTACTATGTTTCACTGCTCTCATTGCCAATGTTGGTGGTGCCTTTTACTTCTGTGGAGAATAAAGACCGTGACCTTTCAATACTTGTTTGCTCTCTGGAAACCTATTTTACTATGTTTGCATTTGGAACTGCCTCTGACCGCAAGCTAAGCGGGAGCTTGGAAGAGATGGAACAGAATAGAAAATGCTTAAAAAGAAAAGAAGAGAGAAGAAGAAAGGAAAAGAAAGGAAAGGAGAAAAAGAAACAACCACTTCATGTCCTTATTTTCTGTTAGTTCCATTTATGGCCGTTGGTTTCTTTCCCAGGAAGTGCAGGCTTCAGTAGCCTCAGTTCCTTCTGGAACCTGGCATGTCTCACCAAGGTGACAAGAGGTGCAAGGCTGTTAGCCCTTCTGCAGCAAGCACTAAGGTATTAAAGGTGCTAAAATGGGAAGACTGGTTATCACATTTGAATTTTTCTCTTTATTTCAGGAGTTGGTTTTCATCACCAATAGGTCAGGTGACCCCAGCAAAGTAGTCACAACAAGACAGTTCTGTTTCTGTAATTGGATTACTATTTACTAGGAACAAATGCCTTCTCTGTTGCGGTTTTGTTTTTAGAAAAAAAATATATAAGGCAGAAGGTGGTGTTTTCCCCACTCCTTTCAAGAAGAAAGGTAGTCACTCCACTGGCACCCTCTTTGGAGTTGTGCTAAAAGAGGAGGGAAATGAACACAATTCTCGGGCATGTTTTCCAAGTTTGCTTTGACAGTTTTACAGTTTTCTGTTAGTGACTCTTGCAGCAAATACCTGTATTTATGTTCAGATTAAACAGACAGAGCGGTGATCACTAGAGCCAGCTACTTCTGGGCTGTAAATGGAGGATAAATCCAATGAATTTCAGATTCTTAAAGGTTTTTGCTTTAGTGAATTCACAACACAAAGAATTTGGGGGGAAACATATTAGAGAAGAAACGCATCCTAAATTGAGAATTACTAAGGAGGGGAGGCTCTTGTCATTTATTGGATTAGTTACAGGGCTTTACGCAAGCCTGGAATATTTGCTCTGCGCTGTGGTGTGACTGGTGAAATGAAAAGTTGTGTCGGGGGAGCGCTCAGCAGACATTCTGATTAGCCCATCTTCTTACATTGCTGGGAGGGTTCTGCCAGTGCTGGGCTAGAAATTAATATCACACTCACTTAATATGGGGAGCAAAAGCAAGGTTATGAGTCAGAGGCATTTTGGTCTCAGAGCAATAACTCTATTGATTGAGTCAAACGTGTTTAACTCCAACAGCAAGATATCACGTCTGCGTGAAATAATCCTGCCCACCAACGGTAAATGGGAACATCTGCAAGAGCTGAGATAGAGGGAGAGCAACTGGTAAACCAGACGTCCCAAATTCCTAGGTTTGTGAATTATAATTGCTCCAGATTTGTGTGCGGATATTGATCGATTGACATGGATGGATATTTCACAGATGTGGTGAGATAGTTCTAAAGTGCCCAAGCTAATTTATTACTGAAGTTAGAATTCCACTTGCTGTAAGGTGGAATGCCAGCCAGCTACTGCATCCCTAGGTGCACCTAGGGGACATTTGGAGGCAATTTGTTGAATATTCAAAGTACAAACTATAGCGTTTCTCTCCACATTCACAATAGCACTTAGAGGAAGCATCTGGGATTGAGCCGTCTGGCGTCTGACTAATCACATCCATTCAAATGTGATGGGCCCAACTGGCCCGTGAACATGGCTACATATCACCGCGGGTTGAAATTAAATCAGAACTTTGCTCGAGAGAGATGAAGAAGAGATTGCAAACATAGATAATTGGCTCAGATAACACATTCTGTTTCTAGAAGTCAGAAAGAGTGGAAACTGGAATACCTAAATTAAATTCACACCTAATGGGTACGGTGTGTGATGTCTGGGGGTTGGGCATGCTTGTAGCTCTGGCTCGGGCAGTGCATAGGCAATTTGGGAACCAAAGTGTGTGTATCCTCGTCATATTCTGAAATTTAAAAAAATGCAAAAACACCCCAAACGATAAAAAAGCTCACCAAGAAAAAGTATTACAAATAAAAAAAAAATAAAGAGAAACCAGTAACAGATCACATGAACCCCACTCAAGCACCCCGGCGAGCCCGCCTTTTCCGTCAGTCACTGTAGCACGCGTGCTCCCATCACGTCAGACACTTTCCATCCCTCTAACGTGCCTGTGACAGCTGGAGTTCAGATTTCTCAGTTAGGTGGGTTTGTAGTTTCCTCAGAGGCTGCTGCTAAAAAAGTCAGGGCTACTCAAGAGTATAGGAAGGTGAAATAATGCCTGTTTTTGAGGGGAATATAACAGATGTTCTGGTAGTCCTATATTGTTAAAAATAAAGGCAAGACTCTCTGAATTTCTCTCCATTAGCTTTCTGGCCCCATTTAGGATAATATCTTCTTCTGCGATCATTTACCCAATTATCTCCGATGGAAGCTGCCAGTCTGAATGTCCTGTGAAACTGTAAAGCAGAGAAGGTATGACCCCTCCTTCCAGGGCGAGGACTGGAAGAGCGTTAGGCTGTCTCTGACACTAGTCATGTGATATGTTCAGTCATTAAGACTCACGTCCACGAGGGGAGAAGAACACCCATTGGGTACAAGTTGGTGCGTCCTCAAGTCCAAGGAATGGAATCGACACTCCTGTTAACCTGAGAACATGGACTCTGCTGAGGGTTCGGAAGATGCTCACATGAGGTCTTCACCGGTGCTCTGGACCCCAGCCTTGCCGTCCACCAGAGAGGAGACCATTCAGCCTTGATGCTCCAGCATCGGCTCTCTGCTCTTGTCTGTTCTGCACCAAACTCACTCACCTCCAACAAACCCAAGAGGTGTTTGATGCAGTTTAGGAAAGTGAGGGATGGGAAACTATAGATTCGTCTGCATGGGGCAGAGTACGGGTGTGATTCTCATTCTGTAGCACTGCAGGCATACATGAGCGTGGATGAGGAAATCCTAAGTTGTCCCACATCTGGACTCACTCTTATCCCTATGGAAATGGCAATCAGCCACTTGCGTCTGATTACTGACCCACAGAAACCGAGAAAATGAGTGCTTGTTGCTTTAAGCTGCATGTACTCACCACCAAATTGGTATTAACTGATCAACACTTATGTGCATATATAGTAATGACATTCATCAGTGTCGGGCAGGTGGGAGGGAGAAGGAGGGGATGGTATATTCACACCTAATGGGTGTGGTGCCCACCGTCTGGGGGATGGACACCCTTGAAGCTCTTACTGGGGTGGGGCAAAGGTAATATACGTAACCTAAATATTTGTACCCCTGTTATATGCTGACATAAAGAAAAAGCAACAAATGAACAAAACAAAAAATATTGCCTTTGAATAACCTAAATGCAGGCAGCTTGTATTTGATGTTACCTACAGGTTCATTTTTCATTTTTAATTTACTCATTTTTTTCCCTAAGAAGAGATCTCTCTAGAAAAGGAAAAGTGGCATCCAGGAACTTCCAAGCTGGTTGCTTGCTTGTGGTTTATATGGCATGCTTGCAGACTGCAAGGTCAGTGTGCAGGGAAGGTACATCCACAGAGTCAAACCTTGTCTCTTCACATCACTGCTCTAACTTCACAATTTATCATGAAAACAATGTGCTTTTAAATTACTTGCACTTCCTATAAAATGCAAAGTCAATACAGTTTGTTGAAATCACATTTCTTTTCCTTCATTTTCCAATTTATTTTTTCTTTTTCTTATTTTTTCTTTTCTATGGTTGCATCCTGAGCATAATCTCCAAGCAATTTAGAAAATTGAATTCTAAGACATTTTTAAAATAATCCTTTTCTAATTTCCCCTTGATAAAATAGCAGCAATTCCCATAACTGCTTCTTACTATCAGTTGATGAGCTCAGGGTAAGTCTTCTCTTGGGAGTACCCTGTTATGTTGTTATGTTAAGAGTTGATAATGAAATGAGGAATTTAATAATTTTCAGCTTAAGTGGCAGAGCTAAGAAAGAAATAACAATTTTTAAAATAAATATGCAAAGAACACATATCTTCTTACCTATTTCTTTTTTATACTATGGTAATTATATGCACTTCAAATATTAAATATCAACCAGTAGATGAATGAGCCTCACTCTACTATTTACAAAATAAGACATTCCATGGCCCATGCTTGTGTCTTTGACAGTGGCTCAGTAATGCATTAACAAATGAAAAAAAAATGACAGCTAAATCATGAATAAAGATGACAATAGTGACAGACTCCCACAGACGTGTCTCTAGACAGTTGCTGTCCATGGCTTCCTGTGCTCTGGCAGTATTACTGGGACGAAAGCCTGACCTTGCATTTCAGAGCACAGACGCTGGAGCCAGACTGCGTGGTCAACACCTGTCTTTACCTCGAACAAGGTTCTTAATTCACTGTTTCTTAGCTTATCTATCTGCAAATAAAGAATCAATGGGATAAACTGTTCGGCAGAGCCTGGTGCATAGCAAATACTACAGAAGTGTCATCGTAATTGTCTTCATCATCGTCATCATCATGTTTCTTATTCTGCTTCTCAGTGTTCCTACACCAAGCTGTCCAAATGTCACTGTCTTAGTCAGCTTGGGCTGCTATAGCAAATTACTATAGAATGAGTGGTTTAAATAACAAATATTTATTTCTCACAGTTCTGGAGGCTGGAAGTCTGAGGTCGGGGTGCCGGCACGGTCGGCTTCTGGGGAGGGTCCTCTTGCAGGTTGCAGACGGCTGCCTTCTCATTGCAGCCTTGCATGGGGGAAAGAGAGCCCACTAACACCATCAGAAGGCTCAAACCCCCTTATCTAGTTACCTCCCAAGGCCACACCTCCGGATACCATCACATCAGGGATTAGATTTAAACATATTACTGTTGCTGGGGGGACACCATCCTTTAGTCTATAACAGATACCTTCTCAGGGAAGAATTTCCTAGGTAGCTTATATAGAATTTTAATCCCACCCCCTAAACTTTCTATCCTCCTTCTTGCTTTATTTTATTTTTTAATATTTGTGTTCATGTGATGGAGATGTATTTTGCTTTATTAGCTTTTTTTTTAAATTAGCTCTTTTCTGTCTTCTAAATTATATCTCTAAAATATAAACTCCGTGAAGGTAGGGTTTTTCATTTGCGTTGCTCTCTGCTGTTAATATATCTCTGCGTGTCTAGAACAGTCCTCACAGGGAGGAGGTGCTCCAACATTTGGGGGATGGATTTCACACTACGCTAGGACTCAATTGGTGTTGCTCACCGACAACTTCAGAAGCAGATCCCTCCCCAGGCTGTGCCTGGCAGGCCTTCTTTGTCCTGAGAAGCCTTGTGGGAGCCACTTGGTCCTCCCAAGACATCCCTCCTCTCTCATGGCAAAAGATCTTAGCTACCGTCGGTCATCATTTGCTACCTCTAGCACCCTTCAAATTGACCGTTTTACAACCAACTATTAATTTCACTTTCCACTTTATGGTGCTGTGAGAGGAACATGCCTTCAGCAGCAAGATTTCTCAGACTCCAGAGCTCTAGGGTCACAGTTAACGCAAGTGACAAGTTCAAGACATTTTGCCAGGATGACATTACATTGATTTCTGGGAAGCAAGGTGGTGACGATAAGAGCTTAGTGGAATAAATGTTGTGTTCATCGAAGGCAAAAACGGGAGACTTCGCGAATGCGGTGAGGTTTGGCACCGGTGGGCTGGGTTGTGCAGAAGGGGCTGTTACATAGAAATTTGCCATGTACCCAGTTGGAGAGTGGGGAGGGCACGTCCCCTGGGTGAAGACAAAGAAGAGGGTGCGAAGGGGTCAACTTGATCTTATTGAAGACCTGAGGACTGCAGAAGGTGAGAGCCAAGCCCCACCCTCACTTCACAGAGCCCTGCGACCCGCAGCCCATCACTGCGATGAGGATTTGGAGTCCCGGAGCAAAACTTCCTGTAGGTTGGGGTGAGGAGAGTGAACGGATCTGGTGGAAAGTCAGACACACCAAAGAGTGGAGCATCGTTTTAATGCCCGGTGTGATTTTTATCCCACGGAAGCCTCGGCCCATCCGCAGCTAATCAATCACTCTGTCTCTGGGCTAAATGACATCTTGCTTTTCATTCTTTCTCCGAGTTCTCATTTCCAAACTGTGCCCCAGTTTCCTCGTTTGTAAAAAGGGATGTTTCAACCTCCTTCACAAGTTGCTTTGGATGTATCAATATTTAAAGTGCTGAGACATAGCATGTGTTTAATGAGTCTATACTATTACTATTTTTATTATCCTTTTTTCTTCACGTTGTTATCCCATTTTCTCTGTTTTTTTTTTCTTCTAATTTCTCTGCAGCTCTTTGTTACAAACTAAGCTTGTATCATTGATGGATAGAATTTCACAGAGAGAAAATCTGATTGGCCAGGCTTAGGTCAGGTGTTTACTTTGAACCAATCACATGTGCCCAGGAGATGAGGTCACAATGCATAAACTAGAATAGGGAGGCTCCTTGTGGCCCCTGCGTGGGGCTGACTTCCTGAAAGGAAGTGACAGAGGGGAGGAAATGACTGGTATTTCGTATGTAGCTGTTTTTTCTTTTCTTTAATTTCATGCGATATTGTTCTTCCCTGTCTAGAATGAAAGCTTCTTGACAAGTGCACAAGTAAGGTATGTGCAGCTCTGTTTCTAGGGAGAAAATACCCTGCTGGTTAAAAAAAATATGTTTAAGTTTTAACTATGTAATATTACCCATATATATGTATATACACACACACGTACACACACATATATATAAACATATATATGTACATATATATACACACACACACACACATATTTTTGAAATTCCATAGAACTATGTGGTGTGTCCCAAGAAGAGCTCTGTATTAGTGTGGATTGGAGGAAACTTTGCTGCAACCACCTGGAAAAAAAATGCCATTTGGGGGAGAAAGAGCCATTTGAATTTTTAATTTGGCTTGGAAGGAAATGGATTTGCGTCTATGCACTTTTAAGCACATATCTGAGGTTGGTTTCTCCAGCTAAAGAGTTTTTCAAGGGCAGCACAAGGTGAAAGCACTTCCACCAGATGGTCCTCCAAGGGACCCCAGGGAGTCCTCCCCTGGAGGGAGCAGGAACTTGCAATGCCAGCCACCATCGATCCTTCCTTCCTCATGTTCTTCCCTGCAGCCTTCCACTTCCACTGGGGAAAACAACAATGCTAAAACCCTCCTCATACCGAGGTGAGAAAGAGCCCCTGGTGCTGTTGACATAAAAACCTACATGTCAAGGAGGAGAAGCCAGTTTCCCCTGTCGGAGCCTCTGCTGGGCCAGGGGAGGAAGAGCACTGAGGATGGAGAGGGGTGGGGTCACTGTCTCCAGCAGGTTCAGTCTGGGCACTGACCCACCCCAGTTCAGCCTTCAGTTTGCAGAGGACACATTTTCCTGCATTTCTAGATAACCCAAATATTAATATCTCTCATAAATTGCACTCAAGACACCAAGGAGGTTTGCCATACTTCCTTCCACCTCTTCTCTACCCCAAATCGCTGCACAATCCCGAGGGTAAACAACAGAGACCCCGTAGTGTACTAGTTGCCAGCACCTTTTGGATATTGGGTTTTGTGTTTTCACATCCCATTGTGTCTATGAAACACCATTTCCCACTTATGGTATTTTCAACTTAGGTTGAGTTTATTGTGTAGTAACCCCATCTTAAGTCAAGCAGCATCTGCAATCCAAACACACCCAGAATTTGTGGAGCTACCAATAGAATGAAGGCCAAGATTTATTTCATGAGATCCCAGAGAGAAATAAACCCCAGCAACATGGTAGAAGCATAAGGGAAAACAAGCAAGCAAACAAATAAACAGAAACTTCTTCTACAGAAAGCTACCCATAGACCAACTCAGCCACCGTGGAAAGTTAAACGAGCTGAAATGGGTTGAAATGGTCACCCTTAGTATCCAGAGGATACATGAGGCATCTGCTCATCACTTGTTATAATAAAGATTTTAAGGCAAAAGCTGACGAATTCAAATTCTTTTTAAAATCCTCTCTCTGGCAGAGTTCTGAACCGTCGTGACTCGTGTCAGTGACTTTTCCTTCTTTGAGATATAAGGGAAGTGTTGTTGCTATTTGTTTATTTTTTCAACCACTTTTCTGCTGAAACTTGTGAACAAGTACGATGTAGGACAGTGTCCTAATTCTAGTTTTCTCCTAAGGAGAAGGAGATACTTTTAAAAGGATGATGCCTTTAAAAGAATGCCACATGATGCGAATTGCATTCTCTGTTCTGTCTCCAGTAGGAGGATGCATTTACCGTAATTCCACAGGAACGATGGAGGGATTTGTCCTGCCCTGGCCTTGGTTAAGTGACCAGAGGTCGCATCTCTGAGGAAAGCTGCTATTTCACACTGCAACATTTCTTTTAATTCATGTGTCCAAATCTCCAGAGAATAAAGGCAAATGATTTTGCAGCCATTTTTTCCCCTAGAAACAATATTTTCTTCCCATTCCTGTCTCTCTATCCTCTAGGACAGGATGCATATAAAAATTTCTCTGAAATAATAACATCTTGAGGACAATTTTGGGTGGCAGGGTGAGTTATAAGAAGAAAAAGGGACATTGAGAAATATTCCCAACCCCCTGTAATGTACTTGTTTGGGTCAGGGAAGTATTTTAGGTACCTTCACTTCACACCTAATTCTTGGTCCATTGTAGCAGCTTGACACAAAGAAGAATGAAGGAAATCTCCCTTAAAATGCTTCTTAACTCCTTTCCATAGAAACTCACAGAAATGGAGCCGCCTGCCATTAAACCTGCTCTTAGATGAAAATGTACAGGGGTGTTTAAAGCTATTTCCATGCCCAAATAAAATAATATCTGAGACAGATTAAACATTAGCTGTGTGGTGGGCACTCTCTGTGTGAATCCACACAATAGCCTTTGGTTTTACAGTTTGTTTTAAAGATGAGGACACTAAGGCTTGGAGGGGGGCGGGGTGAGTGAGTTATCTACCCTGGGCCATAGAGCGCATCGGTGGTTGGGTCAGGATTTACACCCAAATCTTCTAAATCCAGAATTAGAGACCTTGATCATGGTGCTCTTTAAACCTGGGTATCATGTAAAATAAGTTCAAAATGTCACCACTTCCCTTTCTGCCCAAATACGAAAGATCAGAGGGTAGAAAGTTAAAGGATAGAGAGAAGTATTTCTCGTAGATTGTAAAGGGTCCCAGCCTTAGAAATGTCAGTAACAACTACACATGTGACTTTTTTTTCAACCTTTTAAAGATATTCCCTTTGGTTCCCCAAATGCAGTAAGAAATTAGTATCTGAATGACCTCCAAGAGAGCAATTGAACTAGAAATTTCATTCACAGGGAAGGATCGATGATGAAGCTGTTCCAAGCTTTCCTGGGGGCCGGAGGGAGGAAACTCTGAGTTAAGGCATCCTGCCTTCGGGGGGAGAATGTATTTGAGACTCATACATATTTATAGCAAGTACCTTATTAGAGTAAATTTTGGATCTCTCTCTTCCTTTCTCTAACTTAACATGCAGAAAAGCAAATGACTCATACAGAAAAAAAAAATTTCTACCATCAAAGTTTTTAAATACACAAACCCTTTGAAACCTAATGGAACAGGTTATAAAATGAGCTTGGTGCATTTTCTTGACAGAGGTTTTACAAGGCCTTATTAGGGTTTTGGTTGTTGCTTCAGATTTTTCTAAAAGACGTCTTGTCTCAATGCAGATACAGAGCACATAATTCCACTTTCCCCTCTGTGGTCAGAAGGAAAGAAATCGTTTTGGGGTCACTGTGTTTTAGGTGGGTCATCCGTATGAGGGGTATAATATCTTTCACCCTGCATTTTGCCTGAGGACTCTACTCAAGGAAGCATTAAGTTTCATTTATTGTTAATTATTTTTATAAAAGATTTCCCTAGAGTATTGGTTTAGAACAAGCTGCTTTATCAAAGTCCATGAACCATATGATTTACACTCAAACTAAAATTACTCTTCTTCATAATAGACTTTTGCAGGTGCTTGTTTGTTTGGTGAACAGCTGTGGAACAGACACATGAGGGTTCTAGAAAGTGTGTTTTATTCCATGAGTCGCATTATTTGGGTTAGGATAAGATTTTTCATGAATATTATCAAATCGGCAGTGTATACCGCCCTCTTTCTCAAGTTGGCATCCAGCTAAAACCTAGCTTTGACTTTCATTCTTTCACTTTTTCCTTTATTCATTCGAGCATTTCTTTTTCATTTACTATGTGCCAGACACTTGTCTAAGACCCAGGAAGACCAATGATATGTGGTGTTGAGTTTATGGGATAGATGAGTTAGGTTTCTTCCTTTAGAAGAGACATAAAACCCAATGTCTGACTTAGGACCAAAAAAAAAAAAAATCTCCTTATCAGTTTAAGTAATTTAAATAATTGCAACTCACATTTAGTGGTGTGGGCAGGCTTTGCCAATGACTTTGTCGGGGGTATGGGGTTGAGCAGCCAACCTCTCCCCTCCTAGTGCAACGTAGGTCACCAAGGACTTGCACAGGTCAGAATGAGGAAGTGGCTCCCAGAGTCCACTCTGGGAAGGTCCAACTCTAGGAGGGGGCTTTGGATGCATCTCTGAGGTGGGCTAGATTCCGGCTGATGCAAATGGAAGAAACAAGTGTGTGTGCAGAGTCCCAGAGTTGAGGAAACGGCACATCTAGTTTGCGGAAGGTTGCTGCTGAGTCTGGGATAGGTGGGGCGTGAGGGAGAACGGAGATGAGGAAGGAAACGCAGGCTGGGCCATGCTGTCAACGTCCTGGATTCTGGACCGAGAAGTGGGGATGAAATTTTCTAGACGACAGAGAATACAGGGGTGGCGGGTTAAGGGGCACAGGTTTCCATGACTCTGGGTACTGAAACTGGCTTGTGGTCATTGCCTACCAAATAAGTCTTTACTCAGTGTCTGTGCCCATGTGTGGATATGTGCAGGTGTGATATGTGTGTGCATGCACATGTGTGTGTGTGACTTTGACCTTTAGACTGAGGTCACTCACTACCCTTCTGAAACCCACCTTCTGGTTGCACCAGTGTCTCTGGCCTTAACAAAGGCGTGGACTCCTGTGACTCAGCTGAGCTGCCTGGTGATTGCTTTCTATTGAACATAAAGATTTCATTCTCAAGGATCATGTGTTCCAAGCCTCAGGCTCTGATTATTGAACAAAATGCATTTTTCAGAATATGATTTTTCATTGGTGGTTTAGTCGCTATTAGGACTTAAAGGTGGTCATTTTAAAGCTCCCCAAGCCAATCACAGTTTATCGGTCACTTGTAGCCCTCATTTGAAGACCAAGAGTCCTTCCTATATTTTAGAGGCTAGTGTTACCATCCACATAACTTCCCACCATACAAGTTATAATACATTGCAGCCAAATGACAGATGGAGAAATACGGTGATAAGCATGAACTCCCTTGAAGTGACCCGTATATGTCTATCTTTATACTTAATTTTTAGGGCTGCTTTCATATTCGTGGAATTTAAATTTTTTCAGTAAAGGCAAGTCAATAAATGTATAATTAAATGCGATTCAATGTTTGCATCATTGCAAATATTTCCCTAGTTATACAATCAAAAGAAGAATACCAATATCACATGCCCTGTTCTTTCTTTTGACAAATAAGAGGCAATTTAGCTACCTGGGTTGCTTTTGGCATTTCTGTGCCCTGTTTCCTTCCAATGTCACCAGGATCTCAGATGGGATCTCCAGGACTTTAGGTATTTGGCCTGGCTGGTTTGAAACTCTCTTTTCTCTGGAGGAGTCTGAAGCCTTCGCGTGATAGTCTGAGAATTCCTGAGTCCTACAAGCACTGGCTGTTCATTGAATGAATTTTGCCACAATGGATCCTTCCCTTTAATTTGAAGTGAGAATATGTGAAAAGCAAAAATATATATCGTCATTACTTTATTGAGCCAGCTAATATTTCAAAGCAGAATTTATGCTTTAAAAAGAGGTGTCTATCCTATTTTGATTAATAAAGCCCTTGATACAAATACTCCGCAAACTCTATCTTCGTGCATAGAACTGTCCTAAGAACTTTGGTAGATTCAAAGTTAGTTCTCGACCTTCAGAAAGCCATTGTATATTCATGTGCGTTTGTGTGTTTATATATGTATATATTTATGCATCTATTTTTATAAATATATAACACATTTATATATATACAAACACTTATTTACAAATAGTATCTAAATGTAAACATATATACATGCATATCACATTTATTTTGACTAATGAACATTATTATTTGAATATTCTTAATATGCTTATTTTTAATAACATAATAATTGAGCAACAGCTAAGTACCTGGCATTGTGCTAATTGCTTTATATGCATTATCTCATTTATTCCATGTAATAATCCTCTGAGATAGAGATTACTACCATGCTCATTTTACAATGAGGAAAGCTGATTTGTCTAAGCTCACATGACTAGTGGGTAGCAGACACAGGAATGAAACCCAGTCCTCTGACGCGGAAGCTCCGCTCCTCACCGGGGCACAGGGGATTGAAGCAGTCCGCTCCTCGAGCAGGAACAGTGTGGTCGGTGTCGGGGGGCCAGCGTGGGTGGGGTCTGTCATTCAAGAGGAATCTCAAAGGAGACTGACGGCATCATCTGCCACTGACTGTGCGGCCGTATCAGCCCCCCAGAAAAATGGGGAGCAGACAGCTGGTGGTCATTAAACAGCCTTAAAACACAAGCACGGGGCCAGATGGCAAAATCCGCGGTGTCCTGTGAATCGATACTTGTCAAGTGGTGTCATTCTATGTAACTAGCACAAGCACATGCAAACATGCTCATGTGTTCAACGTATTCATTTGCAGAATGTAAACATGGAAATATCCGCAGTTTCTGTGATCCTATGTTAGTGTTTTACCAAAAAAAAAAAAAAAAAAATGGCCAATCAGGTAAAAAAAAATGGAGTCTCCTGGGCCTTCACCCACCTTTGTGGGCCTGATTCCATGAGTAATGTTCCATGGAAATGTTGACTGCATCCGTGCTGGGGGAGTGGCGTGAACTGGTCATGTTCAGTGTACGTGTGTCCAGACGTGATCCTGTGTGTAGAACCACACGCAAGCACAGGAGAGTCCACACACAGAAGCCTGGAGCTCTCAGCAGCTTTAACTTCTCTTGAGCAAAACTTTTCTTCTCCAAGGTAAGGAGGGGGGAAGGAAACCTCCCCCAGGTAGAGAGAATGGTGGGGAAGGAAGGTGTCCCTTCTGCCTGCACAGGTATTGAGTAACTGAGAACATGGACAGCACCGTGGCAGGCAGAGTGGCCACAGCCACTAGCTCCCAATCCTGCAGCCCTGGTCTGAGGACACCTCCCTCCAAGGGACAGGTGCAGGTGGAGCTGCATGGCTCTCGGGCTTAGAGATGCCCACCGGGCACCTGCCCATGGACACAGCTCGCAATAACCTTGGGGCTTGGCAGGTAACTCTGGTCCCAGGCACACATTTATTCCACCAACCCCTGTCATTCCCTTCAGGAATCAATACATTCGGTGAGCTCCATTTTAATTACAGAAAGGTCCGTACCTCCCATTTTGATGCTATTTCAAAATAAATAAAATATTGACCACAGAAGCTTTCACAGATGGTTCAAAAATGAACTGCTGAGTGGTGATATCACTTTTATGTGTTTTCAAATGATAGTATTTTCCAGGTCTGAAGAATTAATTGGCCAGAATATACATTAGCTTCTGAACAGGAAACCATCTTTGATGTAGTGATTGAAGAGTTAAAACATTTTTTTTTTCTGGAACTCTATAGATCTCAACTCCCGTTCAGTGTAGACAAAATGTTAGAAGGCAATTATTCTGTTTTCTAAAGTGGAATATTAGTTTTAGTCTCAAATGTTTTCCAAATGAAGCCTCAGTTTTCTTTGAGGTTTAAGTAAATGTTTTTATTTTTTCTTTGACAGGCTGGTGCTTTGAAGGTACTTCCACTTACCTTTGAGGATGTTCAATGTCCCCTCCTACAAGGACAATGCCACCCCCAGTGTGATACACAGCCCTGAGGTGACCCCTCACCACCCTGTCTTCTTGGTGATTTAGAAAGGATGGAAGACAATGATTCATTCCATTTATTCTCAAGACACCCACAAAAAAACTCACAAATATATATTTCCCAGAGCTTCTAACTTATCTACTTGTATTTACAAATTAAATGTATGATATTCATGCAAAAGTCCTTTTTTTGAAAGTTACATGCCGCTAACCACCACTGGACACGAGCTGACTTAAGCAGTGTGAATTATCCCTGCAGCTTTCTGGGACCTCATCCCACCTTTCAGTTATTTCTCTAAACTCTGACTGCCCCAATAAAACTTTAAAAATCCATTTCTTGTATCAAATGTGCTGCCTGCAATAATGTACCACCAGAAAATGATGCACATAAATTAGCATGATCGAAACTTATAATCAGAGAGAAAAATGTGCTTTGTATTTAAACAAACCTTTTCAATGGACAGAAACAAGCACCTTGATACATTTTAAGTCAACATTAATCATGCATAACAAATTATTTGCAAGGAAGCAATGCAAAATAGATTCTGGACTTCTATCTAAGTTAGGGGGACTGTGACAGATTTGATGATATGGGCCATTTTTTTAAGTCTTCTCATTTTTCAGTGCTCCTCTTGGCAAATGATTTATTTGATCAAGTAATGTAAAATGTAATGAAATAGATTGTCTCTTTATGAAATATTAGTATCCATTAGATCTGATAACCGCACGACTAAATGTGAAAATCTCCCCTTGATGAATAATCTCATGTGGCGTTGCAGAAGGTCTCTGCCAAAGGAGTGTCACAAACTCCTAATTAAAGGAGTCCTTGAAGATGATTGGAACAAAATTTAGGGTAGTGGTTACATCAAGGGAAAGAAAAAGAGAAGAAAATTGGAGAAGGGCACCGGGAGGCTTCAACAGGATCCATAAGGTTTTATTTCCGAATTCGAGCTTGTGTGCACGGCGTTTGTTACACTATCTTTGATGCTGCTGACGGGAGGTAATGTGAAGGTTCTTTCAGGATCAAGAAAAAAATGGGAGCAAGTGTTCCCACTTCCCAAAGTGAGGTGCTGAACACTGTGCAGACAGTACCTCTTGAGAATATCACAAGTTGAGGTTAAAAAGTTCTGAAGACCAGGCCTAAAGGGGGCATTACTTTTGAGAGAGTTTCCTGTGTGCTGCGATTTCCCCTCCAGGATGAGATCATGTCAGGGAGATGCTCCTTCCCACCTAGCCAGGTATGAGATGGGTGTTGTTTCTGAGTTTGACATCACTCAGAAATAAATCCTGAGACGAGAATTCAGGTTCACAGGGTTTATAGTGACCTAGGAGACAAGTGGGGAAGAACAAAGCGCACGGGTATTTTCCAGGAATACTGTTTGACTTTCTGCTCTTTGCTAGCTACAGGGGGCTAAGGCTCTTTTGTTCTACAGCAAAAAAGAGGAGAAAGCATATTGGGGGCCAACTAGCCATCTCCATCACTATCATATAGTCGTGCCAAACAGCGATGCTGGTCAACAAATACATAGTGGATAATTTATTATTTTATTACTACTTGCTGAAAATGAATATGTAACACTTGCAGAAATTATATCTTAAGCAAAGTTTTGAAATGTTTTCATCTCATCAATTCAAGATTATCCAGGGAAAATATATTTTTTTGAATGGAAGTGAACAACCATCTTAAAGTGTACAATTCAATGTCATTTAGTACATTCACGATGTTGTCCAACTATCACCTCTATCTAGTTTCAAAATATTTTCCCCACCCAAAAGGAAACCTTGGACCCATTAAGTGGCCATTCCCAGTAGCCCCTCCCCCAGCCCCTGGCAACTACTAGTCTGCTTTTTGTCCCTGTGGATTTGCCTATTCTAGATGTTTCATATAAACAGAATCATAAAATATGTGAAACTTTGTTTCTGAATTTTTTGTCTTAGAATAAGAATATATTAAAAAATAAAAAAAATTAGTATTTGGTAGCACAATAGGGTGGCTACAGTTAATCCTAATTTATTTTATATTACAAAATAAGTAGAAGAGTGGAATTGGAATGTTCCTAACACAAAGGAATGATAAAAGCTTGAATTGATGGATGCCCCAATTATCCTGGTTTGATCACTACACATTGCAGACTTGTACTAAAATATCACATGTACCCCATAAATATGTTCTCCTTGTATGGATCCAAAATAATTTAAAATAAAATATTTTACAAATAAAATTTAAAAATAGTCTGCAAAAACTTTTTTTTTTTAAAGACAAACAACCCAATTAAAAAACTTGGCAAAGGACTTGAATAGCTAGCTCTCCAAAGAAGATATGTACATGGCCAACAAGCACTTGGAAAAAATGTTCAATATCTTTAGTCCTTAAGGAAATGCAAATCGAGACCAGTGATTTTTGGAATACAGTGAATCGTTGTGCATAAATGTTCAATTTACGAATACGGGGAATTTATGACCCTTTGTTCCTAGATAATTATGTTGTGACTGCTTGGACACAGCCTTCAGGGAGTGCCATGGGATTGGCAGTGCTGGGAGATGGCGCTCCAAGACACGGTCCACTAGAATGCAGAACTAGGAAATAGGGAATAATCGTGTATGAACTCCTCCTCCTCACCTGGTCATTTTCACGTACTGTCAACGTGGATACCACTAGGCTATATTCCCCAATTCAAAAATGATGCAATTTAGGAAACCAGCCAAGTACAGCTCAGCCCAATTATTGAAAAAAAAAAACTTCTTTTTTAAAAAACTTCAAAATCGCAAGCAAGGAGGAAGTTAAACAAGAAAGATGATGTTTAAAAGAACAAAAGGAGCAGCTGCAAACGTTCTCAGCCCTGGCTTCCGTGTGCCCCTCCTGTTAACTCTGCTTTCTTGAATGACTGGGAAAGCTACTTTGTGGGCATAAAACTGAGTTTTCTGCAAATAAGTCCATGCTCCTATGTGATTCATAGTATATTTCATTTTGGCTATTAATGCAAAAATCTGATGTGTTTTCCATGTTAATAAGGGTTGCTTCTCTACATTAAGAAGAAAACGATTTGAAAAATGAGAGATGACACCCAGTGCAATATGAAATCAGTCTTGTAAACAAAAATATCTGTAACTAGGTGACTGAACTGTTCATCTATCAACTACGTGTGACACAGTCCCCATTTGTGTCTACTGTCCTAAGGATTTATTCTTTCATCTCAGAAATGTCTCAGTGTAGATAATAAATTATTTCATCATTCTAATTATATGCTTCTTTCAGGGCCTGTGTTTGAATGGTGATGTTTGAATATGTTACTTAATTTACGATGTTTTCCAGAGTCCCGTTGGCTGAGGAGGATGGGGGATGCGTGCCCCGACCACGTGCCCGTGCGTTGGGTGTACAAGGACAGGGGCGGGGGGAGCAGAGATGCGCTGGGGTGACTCAGGCTGGCCGGGCCACTGGGCTGACAGTCTTGGAAACATTTACCATGTTTTTATATACACATCAATATTCACCCATAGAGCTTTCAATTTTTTAAAAGAAAACAATAATGGCAACAAAAGAAATACTTTCGTTCTTTAAAACCTAGGCATGCCATTTGCTACACCCGCGGAATGATGTGTACCCTTGAGGCCCTGCAGAGTCCCGGGAAGAAACTCAGTTTCATGCTCCTGGCTGTGTTGGCTCTGAGGGCCTGGAGGTGTCTGCCGTGGGCACCGCCCACCGGGGCAGGTCCCACCAGCGTCACTCCGCTTCCGGACTCTTGGGGACCGCGTGGCGTGTTCCATGCCCCCTGCCCCCTGCCCCTAGGAGGTGGCAGATGCGACAGAGCGGATTTTCTAGAGGATGGGCCATGAGGAACGTTGAGAGGGAGGCGAAGGAACAGAACCTGGACGTGGACCGGCCTATCTGCTCGGATCTTCGTCCCTCCCCATCCATCCCAGAGTGTTCTTAGTGCCAGTCAGATCCCGAGGCGCCCAGCTTCAAACTGTAAAAGGTCTTCCCATTGCACCGCTGGAAACGCCCGCGCTGTGTGCACCGGCCCACCCTGGTCAGCCTGGAGCCCACCCTCTTCCCCTCACACGCCGGCCTGCACGGCCTTTCTTCCTTGCCCTAAATACACCGGGCTCTTCCTCACTCGGCGCCTGCCGTGGCCTTCCCTTCGTCCTGCCCCGTTCCAATCCCCTGCCCCGCCCACTTCCTTCCCCTGGCTGAGCCCTGCTCCGCTCTCTGGTCTCAGATGCCCCCTTTGACCATTGCTACCGTAAAAAGCGGTCCATGGGAAAGGGGCGCACAGAGGATGTTTAGGGGAGTGAGGGTACTCCGCGAGAACTGCGATGGTGGACACACGGCATTGCACGTTAGTCCAAACCCACAGAATGTGCAACGCCAAGAGTGGACTCTAATGCAAAGTATGGACTTTGGGAGATAATGACGTGTATTATAGGTTCATCAGTTGCAACAAATGCACCGCTCTGGTGGTGTCTCTATAGTAGGGGAGGCTCTGCATGCCTGGTGGCAGAGAGTATTTGGGAAATCTCCGTACGTTGGTCTCAACTTTGCTATGGACATAAAACTGCTCTAGAAAATAAAGTCTGTTACAATAAAATTAAAAACCAAAGCAACAACAACAAAAATGTCTTCCAACCTGTGGGACTTTTCATTTTTGGGGGGGTGGTAGTGGAGGGATCATCTGTCATCAAATCACCCAGTGCTGAGCACGGAGCAGACACTTACTGAAGCAGATTGCAAAAGTGGCCACGAACCTTTCCCCTCACTTAGTCACATTCCTCTGCAAATGACCTTCCCATTCCTCCCATCCAAAGCGGATGTCTATTTATCACATCTGGAATAGAGCTGGAATTGGGAACTGCTTCAGTCCATGGTAAATTAGTAACTGTCATTTGAACAGAGGGTTAAAGGGGCTTGCTCTTTGGAGCCTGCCCTCTCTTGCTGCTCTTGGAAAATCTGCATCAGCCACCCCTGAACAGGCTTGAGCCAGCCCGGGGGATGATGAACACCACACACCCTGTGATTGGTCCCTCATCACCTGTGCCAAGAGCCAGCACCAACTGCCAGACTCATAGTGGGGCCACTGAACCCCTGGTGACTGTAAATACATGAGTGAGCTCATCTCAGCTGAGGCCAGACCAAATTTCCAATCTACAGAATCGTGTGCAATCGAATAGAGCTATTTAAAACTACTTTGCTTGCAGACAGATTATTATGCAGGAAAAGCTAACTGACATACACAATAAATATTTGTGGAACGAATGAATGAATAGCGATCTCAGAACTTACAAAAAACTAGACAAGTGTGTGTGTCTACTTATTTACCTTTACACATATAAAGCAATGTGAGTATCATACATATGCATTCCCTTCTGGCACAAATTAAGGAAGCACAGCTCTCCCTGTTAAAATATGTATTTTGTCAGTAGGTTTCTATTCCTGCCTAAATTTCCACACTGTATAATGTCTATACTAAAATTATTAGTATAGATATTTCCAGTTGGAAGGAATCTGAAATATAGCAAACTCCAGCACCCAAAATTTAGTGGTGAAGAAACAGAGGCCAAGAAAGGATTGGGGACATGCTCAAGGTCGTGCACTCATTAGCAATCACTGGGTCTCGAATACAACATGCAGTCGGGAAGACTCCAAGGGTTGAAGCTCCTGGAAGATTCCAGTGCAGAATGTGATATTACTCAGGAGTGGGGGAAACGGGCATCTCTGCCGCCACGGGGCTGCAGCAAAGCTGCTCCCCCCATTCCTCTGTTGTCTTAGCAATTCTTACAAATGCCAACTTGATGCGGAGGTGTAGGTGCATCAGTATCATTGTGAGAGAAAAATAAAAAAGAACTATGAGAAACAGAAAAACAAATATTCCTTAGAACGCAGTGGATTTCATATATTTTTGTATATATTCAGTATCATCAAGTCATCTGCTGTTCTGTTAACTTCTAACATCCGCCCTCGTCTCATTCTCCTTAGAAGTTTTATATTTTATCTCCACTTTTTTTTTTTTTTTTCAGGAGAAAGAATTCTGGTAACTCATGTCCTGAAAAAGAATTACACAAGCCTACAGTGTGAAATTGTAATTTCTGCATAATTTCCACAGGTTCTCTAGTTGGACATACATTATGTTAATAAAACCATTTTTTTATGTTTTTTAGGATTTTCATAGATGTTGACATTTGTTGCTTTAACTTTTTATAATAAAGCCAAAAGAGAAGATGGATATAGAAAAGTCAAACTATAAATATTCATCAGCACGTTTGTTTAAAAGCTATCATGATTTTTAAAATAAAGATAAAAGGAATACCTTTTTACAGTAAGCTCAAAATTTAATTGATATAAATTGCAGCCAACTGCTTACCCAATTCCAATTCCCCCTCCTTTGACAGAGAGAGAAAGAGAGAGAGAGACAGAGAGACAGAGAGAGAAAGGAGAGGAGACGAGAGAGAGAGATTTAAAATTTCCTACAAGGCGATTTCTTTTGGGGTGGGGAAACTTCCTTTGCATTCTTAGTTATTAAAACATTTTACTGAAGTCCCCTAACTCCAGCTTGCCTGGCCCACATCTGTACCTAATCACCATGAGGGCATCTTAAATTAGCCATCTGTAGCAGTCCGAAGTCATCCAGTCTTAAAATGACAATGCAGTGTCCAGGTTGAAAGCAGCTGGAGTTTCCACGCATTAATGGATTATTGGTCTCAATTGAAAAGTCGTTTAGAAGGTACTGGTTTTTCCTGTGGAAGATTTTATAGTGCCTGTAAGGCCGTGGCAGAGAGAAACAGGACAGGAAGGGCTATACGCTGAATACTGCCTCCACTGGGACATGGTTGAGCTCAGGCACAAAAGGTATTAACCAGGGCCACAGAGGTAAGTCTATAAAGTATATGACGATGACATAAACTCCATCAGCAGTAAATCAGAGAAACTTTGCCTGACTCACTGCCTTTGCCTGTTATATTTGGGTTGACATTTTACATTTCTGCATTTGGAAAATGCTCTTTGAAATTAAATTTGCTTAGAACTTCAAGGCATTGCTGTGGTTGGGGGGGGGAAAAACTATATATCTCTATATTTTTAGGTTTATATTTGGTGGAGAAAAGTTACCAAAATATAGACTGTTTTTGTCTCCTTGTGGTAGGACATGGGTGACTTTAATTTTATTTCTTTATTATAATACTCTGTATGTTCTGATTATTCTAAAAGTGATTGTATGTCACCTAATCAAATGCATTTATAAGAAAAATGGAACGATGTTTTTAAGACGCAAAATGTCATTAGCTTGAAAATGGGCTGCAGGGCTGCTTCTTGCAGGGGCATGTTCTCCTATACGCCTGCTCGTTACTGTGATTCACTGTGATGGAAAAATGACACCCTTCATGACTGTGATTAGTCCATGTCAGTTTATATTCACCCTGGCTCAGACTCATAACTCACAGAGACTCACTTTTTTTCTCCTTTAAAAGCACTAAAAGCATGAATCACGACTACGTGCCTCCCTGATTTAGGGCATGTGTGTGGCAGAAATGCATGAATGAATGCGATGGTCGTTTACTTATGAACCTAATCAGAGACTCGGCCATCAATCTTCCCGGGATGAACTCAGATAGAATTGAGTCAGAAGGGATGGGTTACAGGGCATGTCCATGTGTGATGCACACGCATGATACACAGAAGTTTTTACACGACCACTGCTGCCGCCATACGTGAATTTTGCACCATTCTATTTTTAAGGATATAGTTGTCAAATTCCCAAATTTATAATTGTGGCTGTTTTTCCAATTTGAAATGAATGATTGAAACTTTTTTTAATGACTGTGGCATATGACTTACCATTAAGTAATCAGATTTAATGAGACCTAGAAAACTCAAAGGAGGCAACGATGAAATAACTATATTTAACATAATTTCCTCCTCATCTACCTTGCAGAGGCTTAGATTTTCTAGTTGTCCCTGAAAGAATTCTCTCTCTGTACTTCAGAGTCAAAATTTAAAACGATGTTCCTATCACTTAACACAACATAACCACCTTTTGCCTTTCTAATCGTCGTTGCATCCGGCTGGATAAAATGGGGAAAGCCAACCTCTAGGAAAAACAGGGTGCAGTTTTAAAAAGCTTAAAAGGCAATTATTCTTAACTGCAATGTACTTTTTCTCTGAGGGCAAAGTCAACTTTGAACTTAATTTATGTTTATTAAAAAAGGAGGTTTATGTTCCTTCTTTTTCCTCTCTCGCCTTAAGTGCCAGAACACTAGAGCAGAGAGGTCCTCTGATCTAGTGGCCTCCGGTGACTGTCACTGTTGTCACTTCTCCAACAGCCGCTCTTGCTGTTCCTCCCACAACCGGGACCCTGATTGGACCTTCGCGCCCACATCTGCACGCCCAGGAGATGGACGAAGTCCAAGGTGCTCACGGCAATCTGTCCCCATTTGTGATTGGTCTAGGCAGGAGCATGTGACCCATTGACGGCCAATAAGATAGGAGGGGAAATCTTCAGTCAGTGGGAAATATTTTTCTCTTGGATTCATGGAAAATAATCACACAAGGTAAAGACCATCGGTGCTCTCATGTTCCTTCCATGCAAAACAGCTTTGCATGCTGTTTTGGAGGACATGATACCTGGTCCTGAGGACGTGATACCATGAAAGACAAAGACTTGAAAAACCAGGCAGCCTGCTAAAGAAGGCAGGAGGGAAGGATATGGGCTTCCAAGCATTTCCAAGTCAACTACCATGGGAGACAAAACCAAAATGACCTACCAAAGATGCCCATGTTTTCATCCCCATAACCCCAGGGCCCTCCTCAAATATAATTTAACCTCTGTGATATCAAAGAATCCATGGAAGAAAGATGAAAGTCACACACGTATATAAAAAAGAGTGCAAGTATACTAAATCACAGAGGGTTCACTTTACAGTAGGGTTGGAAGAATTCATTTGCATTGGAAAAAGAATATACAATGTTTTAAATCAAATTGATACTGTCCTGCTGCCATAACAAAAACAGAACAGCATTCCACCTTCATTTTCTGAATCCCACAGTGCTATAAGTAATGTTTTATCGTAGAGTGTGGTTTTTAAAAATTCCATTATTTAATGAATAAATTCAATTTCTGTAGTCTATATATTGAATTATATTAATAAGCATGTATGCCATCCAGATTATAATTACATTTCCTGCATATGGTGTTGTCGAATCTTTACAAAAACCTATTACAGGTATTCTATTTCCCAGTCAATTTTAATGCCTAATAGCTTATTATCTGGAAAACGTTAGCAAACTTTTTCTGTGAATGGCCAGATAGTAAATATTTTATGGTCTCTCTTGCAAATATTCAACTCTGCTCTTGTAGCAACGAAGCAACCATAAAAATACGTAAATGAATGGGTGTGGCAGTGTTCCAATAAAAACTCTATTTGTAAGAATGAGCAGTACTCCCAGGCCATAGTTTGTCAACCCTTGATCAAGGACATTGCTTCCACACTGATTTTCATATGTTCATCTTATATTCTGCCACCTTGAAAAACTCACTCATTTTAGTGGGTTTTTGTTTTTAACTTCTGTAGATTTCTTAGGCTTTTCACCATAGACAATTGACTAAATAATGCTAGGTGAAATAAGCCATACTCAGAAGGTCAAATACTGTATAATTCCATTTCAGGAAAAACAAATAAATCAGTGGTTGCCAGGAGCTGGGGTTGAGGGGTGGGGTCAATTGCAGTGGGGCCTGGGAGAAGTTTTGGGGTGATGGAACTATCCCCATGTCTTTGTAGTGGTGGTTAAACAACTGTCTACATTTGCCAAGCTTTGCAGAACTATACACTAAAAAGGGTGAATTTTACCACATGTCAATTATATCCTAGTTGAAAAAAAATCTGATAGCTGGACTAGTTCTGTTCTGTTCTTAGATAAAATCCCAGGCAGGGTTCAGAGTTTTGCCAATTCCTTTTAGTGATATGAAAATTCTCATTCTAGTAATTGAAGTCTCATGCACTGTGATATCAAAATTCTGTCTTTTTATCCAATTTAAAGTGTTTCTCGTTTTCTTTCAGGCCTGTGTTAGACTAGGAAACAGCTGCTTGGAAGGGATGTGTGGTCCTTTTTTCTCTTTCTCACTCCTTCTTTGTGCCCCCTCCCTACAAAACTGGGTGAGAGGAGAGCAAAAGAGAGAAATGGGTGAGAAAATGTCTCACCTGACCTGCATCACCGCAACCCGGTGTCAGTACCTTCCAGCTACAGCAACCTGACCTCGTCTTTCCTTGCTCAGTCTCGGAAACTGACCAATGCTCCAAATATTAATCCAGAGGTTGCAAATAAAATGTCTTATGGGCAAATGATTAGGGCAATTTTGATAACAGCTGTATGGGCCTCTTTATCTATAGAGCTGATTCTGTTAGTTCTGACCACAGACCATGCTTTCTACACTACATCAAGTGGAGTGTCCAGTGACAAAGACAAAAAGAAAAAATGTTCACTTTAGCTTTGCTTTGAGAAATGGAGTTTCCAATTGTCTTCTTGATGTCACAACGATTTTAATGAAACTGTAGAAGACATTAAAAAAGAGTATATTTATATTGTGTTCAAATACAGACTAGAATTTACTCACTTAACTACGTATTTGGCAGGCAGTGCAAATGTAAATCTTGGCAAATTCCATTCCATCTATAAACTCCAAAAGAAAACGAAAAGATCTCACTGCTAAATAGCCAGTATGTTCCTTGTACACAAATAAATAAGAGTATAGTTTGCTTACCTATAATAATGAGACTTTCATAATGAAAGTAACCTATTTCTCTGTTTTTAAAAAAAACATGTTGAAACACTTAATGAGCTTTTTTAATTTTACAGAAATTAAAGGAGGTAACTTTCTTAGACATTTACCTATAAGATGGCCACTACTTTTGCCAGCCATAGAAAAGACGTTAAAATGTTGGCTTGCAATTAAATCATATTTTCAAAGTGCGGGAGAAGAAGTATGTTTTTCTCTAATGTGGAAATACATTAGAGGTGAGAACAGAGGAACATATTAAAACAGAAATCTACAGGTTGTGTCTCTAAAACTGTTTGATGCTATTTAAAGAAGCCTTAGGAGCCTAGAGAAAGATAAATCGACCCACCTGAAATTTTTTGGTGCTGTGCGTAGCTTGCAATAAAAACTCACGTGGCGAAAAAATGACTCGCTTTGTGGAAAATAAGAATGACTCAGAGCTAAAATCTTTTTTAAAAAGAGCGAAGGGTAAACAATTATCTGTAGTATACTACCATTCACGTAAGAATGGGATATAAGAAAATATTCACAAATCTACACATTTGTAGGAAAGAGGTACAGGAAGAAAAAAAATAGAAATAAATGAGATTTCTTGTCTTCGGGGAGTGGGTAGAAACAGAATGAGATGAATGGAAAATGGGGGTGAGATTGTAGGTATGAGGAGGAGGGGTGCCCCTCTGAGTACACTGTATTTTTTATAGCTCTGCCTCCTAGAACCAGTGCACGCTCTGTAGAAAAGAATTTGAAGATACCTCAAAGAGCTACAAGTAGACCTACCATTTGATCCAGCAATAGCACTGTTAGACATCTACCCAAAAGAATAAAGACATCTGCACTCGAATGTTTATGGCAGCACAATTCACTATAGCAAGGATGTGGAAACAACCCAAGTGCCCATCAATCCATGAGTGGATTAATAAAATTTGGTATATGTATACAATGGAATACTACTCAGTTATAAGAAACAACAGTGATCTAGCATCTCTTATATTTTCCTGGATAGACTTGAGCCCATCTTCTGAAGTGAGGTATCACAAGAATGAAAGAATGGGCTCCACATGTACTCGCCATCAAACTGGCACTGACTGGTCAACACTAAGGTGCTCACACAGTAGTAATATTCTTTGGGGGTAGGGGAGTTGGGAGTGGGTAAACTCCCAACTAATGGATGCGGTGAGAGTTGTAGAGGGGGAAAGGGCATGTCTCAAATCATGGTTGGGATGTGGCAAAGTCATAACATGTAACCAAAATGTTTGTACCCCCATAACTTCCTGAAATTAAAAAAAAAAAAAAATCAAAAATAAATAAATAATTAAAATCAACCAGAATCCATGGGGTGGAGGAGGGGGAGGGCAGACAGAAAGGAATGCAAACAATGCAAATAGTTGTCTGTATTAGGAATGAAAAACACAAACACACTGAAGGGGATGAAGACCTAAAGAGATAACCTTAGAAACTGGAGAAAACAGTGCCTAGACTTTAGAAAACAGTATTTTGACAATATATGAAAGATTACTTAAAGTATTGTATACGGATGTTTTAATATAGTTAGCAAATGTGTTTTTTACAAAGGTATAGATTAGCAGTTCTGCATCTACTTCACATGTATATTAGGATTAATGCATAAATATGCTGTAGAGCCAGGGTTCTCCACATTGGAGGAAGACGTTACGCAAAGGAAAACGAGGAAGGCTAGAGTGAACCCAGTGGCGTTAGATCAGAATTGGAGGTAATAGGATAGTTGACTCTTGAACAATAGGGGTTTGAACTGCACAGGTCCACTTATATGAGGACTTCTTCAACCAAATGCAGATCAAAGATAAAATACTCATGGGATGTGATATCAATCAATCAGTCAATTGTGGGAAGGGAATGATTTTCTTAGAGTAGAATCCCCATTAAAATGCAGAAAGAATGCGTGAAAAGGAAAATTATATTGAGATCAATGCTAACGTAATAATTATTGTCAGCAAGTCATCAATTGGTAATATCAGCGTTTGACTTTAAAGGCATACATATGAAGAGAAACCTAATATTTGCACAGACTCAAAATCTATCTCTACAAGACACTTATTAATTATAAAGATAGAATAGTCATTTTCAAATAAAGAAACGTGACAGGTAGCACTTTAAGCAATACCTTTTACCATTGCTAATAAAACAAAATATCAGTTTCATGCACCACCTGATACGATGCCTTGAGAAACCTGCAATATCTCTTCCTTGGCTACATTTGTACCATAGGACAAATACAAACTGAAGGGAATTCTTTAAAACGACTGACCGGTACTATTCAAAAGTGTCAAGGTCATGAAAGACAAAGCAATCTGTGGAGCTATCACAGATTGGACGAGATTGAAGAGACATGACTAGTCCAATACGGATTCCGAACCAGAAAAAGGGTTGGCTCAGTGGGGAAAAAATTGGTGAAATTTTAATAAGGTTTGCTGATCAGTTAATAGTATTGCACCAATGTTAATTTCCTGATTTTAATAATCGATTATGGTTATATAAGACAGTAACATCTGAGGAAATTGGATCAAGAATATTTAGGAACTCTCTGTAATAATTTTCAAGCTTTATGTGTGTCTAAAATTATTACCAAATAAAGCTAAAAAGTGAATTATGCTATTTAGTGTGAGCTATTCCAAAGATTCAAGGCTCTTTAAAGCTGATGTATCTTTGGGTCCTAACCAATTCAGTGACTCAAGGTTTGAGTCGCATTTTACCTGAATTTGCAAGAGCTATGTAAGATTTTTTAACATGGGAGATGAAATGGGTTATGAATTTATGTTTTTGTTGCTATGGTAATTTTTATTGCTCCTATTTTAATAACCCCATCAAACGCAGGAGTTTAGTGGCAATATGGCAACTCTACGTAATTTAACACCAAATCATTCATGACAAAGTATGGCACCATCTGAAAGATAGAATGAGGAAATTAAAAGCAAATAAAAATATATCGCCCAAGTTCAAAACTATAAATAATTGAACTGTAAGTGTGAATACTTTATGAAGGAGACTTGTTGATAGGAAATGATATGACCAATAAATAGTGCAAAACTTTTATTAGTAATAATGGAAATACTTTTGAACAAACCACTTTTTTTTCTCTGTCTCAAATGGGGAAAAGAAGGAAACACATTTTGGCTAATTTCAAGACGTGGGGAGACAGGTGTTACACCGAGTTCAGTGATAAATTTTTAATCGTTGACTACTAGAGTATTAGCCTTTGCTAAGGATATTGTCACTTATAAATATTACCATTTACTGCAGACCGAATCTGTATCCAAAAACCTTCCAATGAGTTAAACCTGATGGTTGTGATCATATTAACCAGTCATGTGCATTTCTTCCAATTTTCTTAATTATTTTTTACTTAATTCAAATGTCTATTACTAAGAAAACTTCATTAGTGTTTTTCTCTGTCTTTTCACTAACACAGGGATTCATGGCGGAAGTTGTTTTGCTTTATTGAGGGGCAGTTCCCACTGCTGGTGGTGCTTCTCCGGGAACTTTTAGTGCACGATGACAAGCAGGCCAAGCATGTGTGAGGCACACAGGAAAGCACAGTGGGAGTTCAGAGGGGTTTTGGGCTTTTCTTGGGCCACTGGGAGGAAGATGCTTTTATTGTGGGGAAGCGTTTCCAAGGCAGGGTGTATTTTAAACTGCAGTTTAAAGACTGCCTACAGAAATTGCTTTATTTGGGAGTTTTCGTTTTGATGATGCACCAAAGACTTCAGTACATCCTGTACCATCCTCACGAGCACCATATGACTGAGTTCAGCCCACAGTTTTAGGATGGGCCATTGAGTTTGTTCTTACAACTGTTACTAAGAAATATTTTATATGCTTCATACTAATAAAAGTGACAAAGTTTAATATGGAGCATCGATGCTGTTTTTGTTCCAGATAATGATGCTAGTGAGCTCTTGACACATATCAAATAATATGGCTACTTATTTCATTGTGTTCAATTAGAGAGAAAACGTAGGAGAGTTGTGTTGCTGAAACATGAACAGTTCTCTGGACAAGCTGAACTCAAAGTGGCAAACAAGCCGCGTCATGGCCATTATCACAAGCATATTGCAAGCGGTGAACACGTTTCGGGAAAAACAATGTCATTATCACATTAATAGCTTTAAATTGAACTGGAGTTGCTGTGCAGTTTTGCTTTTGCATTTTATATTAAAATATATCTGAGTAGTGTACTTCTGTAAAGGCGAAAAACATGAGAAACGTACTCTAAATTCTACAGGTATGAAGTTCAGGTAATCTAAACATGATTTCAATGAGCAGTCAGGGTCTCTAAGACTTTTTTTTTACGCACGTATTCATGCATTTAATGAAGGTTGATGAAAACGGTTCTAGACACAGGTCAATGAATTAGAGCGTGTGGCCGCTCCAGGTGTGCATCTAAGCAGGGCCAGGACTGAGACCATTTCTCACCTTCTCTCCTTCACTGGAAATATGTTTTCATGCTGCTTGATGAGGTTCCTGGGCTCCCCACAGTCAAAATCCAAGTGATTTCAGGTTAGCAGGCAGTTGAATGTAGGGCCCTCAAGGTGAGACCACAGAGGGGGAGGGAGGAAAGGAGGATGGAAATGGGGAGAAAAATATGTTCAGATATAAGAAGGGCTGACGATTCACACCTTCCACCAGCAAATCTATTAACATAGTGGTTCCCAAAATTTCCTGTGCACTAAAATCACCCAGACGATTTTTTTTTAAACCCCATTGTCAAGGTCACACCCTATACCAAAACCATCAGCATTTCTAGGAGGTGGAAGGTAGGCATCAGTATTTTTAAAGGCGATTCCAATGTGTAGCAATATTTGGAAGCCACTGTGTTAAGCCCTTTTTCCTTTTTCACAGAATCTGATTTTGTTCAGATGCTGCTTTTTCCACTCAGCCAGGAGATTCAGGGAAGTGGATCCCATCCCCGGTGCAGAATTGCATAAGCCAGTCAGGGTCAGGAATCCCCCTGCCAAGGTTTATTGCTTTGGTCATAAACCTATGAATGAAGTTGGCCCATTCACACAAAAAAGGACTTTGACTTTTCAATGAAATGATTAGGAGATGTTTTTAATACTTTCTCTCTATCTCTCTGGGATGAAAGAAACATACAGCTCAGATTCCACTTTGAGCCACATTGCAAACATGAGGAGAATGAGACTCCAGTGATAACCTTGTACATCAGTTGTAGAACAGAGAGATGGGAAGACCTTGGTGCTTAAAGGACATTGCTAAGATGCTGGATCTGCCAACCTTGGTGTCTCTCCTGCCTCAAATCTTCTCCTTAGAGAAAACAGCACAGTTCCATCTTGTTCGAATGAGCCTCAGGCAGCATTGCCAGCTGGAAGGATTTTGCCAGCATAGGGCTGGGGCAGTGACTGAAATAGTCTTTGTCCCTTGTGTTCTGGAGGCTTTGCTCTGTACAGGACAGGTCTGATCTGCTTCATGGCTCTGACCGTGGGCAGAACAGCTCAAGTCACTCTAGAAAAGATGTGATTCCAGCAGCCTTCCCTTGTCCAAGCAAGAAGGCGGAGCCTCAATCCCTTCCATGCAGAAGTTATAGTAGCTCGGAGGCCCTGGGAAGGCAGGGACTGTGTTTCATATTTTCTGAAATTCCATGTATAACAGACAGACTGTGAGTCTATCAGTCAGGGTTTCTTCAGGATACATTAGACACAAGTAAATTGGTGTAATTTGTGAAAATTTTAATGCATTCCAGGTTATTCTTGTTATTTGGGATTGTGTGTTCAATAAAGTCACCACAAACAAAGGGCAGTAAATGTTGAACCATTGCTCCTGAGGGGAAACACAAGGTTAGGTTCCTGGGAGACTTTGGTACAACGTTTTCATCAGTGAATACATGAGCACGTTCTATGTGTATTCCTGTCTCAAGATGCATAAAAAATTATATAAGAACATTATGTCTTGTGTAATGTAAATTGTTGATTCATTAATGGTTAACTCATGGCCAGCAGCTCTATAACTCATGCCTTTACGAAGCTTATCTAACACACACATCTTCTCTGTAAAGGCATATTGCAACCTTCTTGAGCATGAGAATGCTCACAGCACTTGAGCACTACGGTTACAGGTCATTGTGAACCACAAAATCATCAACAGAAAGCATAAATATGGGAAAAAATGTGGCATTAAAGAGACTGAACAAAGGGTAGCTGTTTATAGTATGAGAGCTGAAACAAGGAGGCAGAGTGTCATCTCGCTTAAAGATACCGACTTTGCGGTTACAAATGAATTTTAGCAAGTAAGCAAATTCACAAATACAGAATCTACGAAGGATAAAGAACTGTATTAAAATGGGCAGGCCACTTGTAGGGAGACCTAAAATGCAGTATCCTAAGGATGATAACAGGAAAGAACATTGTTATCTCCTTTGTATCAAAGGGACAAGGGGTCAGGGAAGTTTCAGGGACCTGGAGAAGAAGACTATAAAAAGAGTGTTGTATAGACAGGGCTGCCCAGCAGGAGCCGGCAAGGATTCAGTCGAGGGAAAGAGTCAGCCTGGGGAACCAGACCCCTGGGCAAATGTGAGTGTTATTATGGTCCCCATTCTATGTGTCAGTAATCCCAGACACAGAGAGAGTAAATAATTTATCTAAGGTCACACAATAGCTAGGAAGTAACAAAATAAAAATATAAACTCAGGCAATCAGACTCTAAAATAAATCCTCCTTTAAAATAACTCCCTTGATAGGATTGTGCATCCTCTGGACCAACAAGAATGGGAAGTTGAGACACAAGCACAAGACCCCGTTGAGTGACCCCCGGCAGACACATGAAGGCGTTTCTGTTTTTGTGGGGGAATAGAGCATTGACTTCCCCATCCGAATTTCTTACTGAGTATTCTGAAATTATTCTTATCTGAGAAGGTGGAAAAGACAAAACCAACTTAATACTTTTTTCTTCTTGTCATCGGGGCTTTCAAGCATGCATGGACTCATTCATTCATGATTGGCTCCCACCTCTGCGCCGGGTGCTTTGCCAGGTGCTGGGTAGGCACAGGGGTGCATAAAACAGACATGGCTTCTGCCCTCAGGGGCTGGGTACTGAAGGAGGTTGCTAGTTTTCAGCATTAGCTCAGTTCTCCCCAACACTCATACAGTGTGGGCCACTCCAAGACCCCAGCAATGTGGAACGCTGTGAAGCCCTCCACCCAGACCACAAGTACCCGCATACCTAAGAATTTATGTACCTTCACCATCAACCTGGAGCATCAAAGAAGAAATAGCGTTTCCTGCAGTCACTAAGGACCACAAATCTAGACAAACCTGGGAGGCTCAGCAATCAAAGTCCGCTGGGAGGAGTCACTGACATCCCAAACAAGGCTTCACATCACCTAACATTAAACTCCTGGGCCGCATGAAGGCAGAATTTATCTCATTCTGACATAGGGTGACCAAAACATCTGGAGAAACAAATTGGGGTGAGCCCTTTCCAAGTGTGCTAACGAGATACTAGCTGTCAGGATGAGACAGAAGACAAGGCGAGGTCAGGAAGGCTTGGGGCTTAATTGATTTGTCTTCTAGGAAATTAAGGCAGTGGGCGCAGTGACTCACACCTGGGTATCAGGTGGAACAGTCATTAGATGCTTATTAGAAGAATAGATCCAGGCAACAGACCTGAAACAAGCCAACAGAGAGGATGAAGTTGCTCCACCACAAGCTCTGTCTAAATCTATTTTTCCTCACAGAAACATCCTTCTGGTGTTACTCTGCCTGAAATAATTAACACAATACAACAGCTTGAAGTCCAAGAATGTGTGCTTGAAGCCAGACACAGCTGTGTAGGTCAGGGAAAGTCAACTTCCAAGACTCTGGATTCTAGAACCTAGAAAACTGAGAAGGGAATTCTTCCCCAGACATGAGATTTATTGCAGAAGAGCTGTTAGAATGCATTTGATAACATCTGGATCTCTGTGAACATGTGGCAGAGACAGAGAGCTGCCTGCATAGATCAATGAGCTCTTTCATATTTCTCAGGCTCACCCACAGCTAAATTGGGGGCATGTGACTCATTCTGGACATGCAGGTGGCATTCGTCACTTCTGGGATGAGGTGCTTAAAAGCTAGAGTGTCTTTTCCATCCATCTCTTTTCCCTTGCTGCAAGGATCTTGAAGACCGTATGTTCCAGTTCTGCAGGTACAAGCAGAGGATAGCTGCTGGAATGAAGCCATAGATACATGAGGAACGAACCTCGATAATGTCAAGCTACTGAGATTTCAAAGTATGTTGTGGTGGTCGGTGATCAATATCCTGACTAATCCAGAATGTGTCTTCCCAATGCCTTCTGCAAATCCCAGTCCAGTAAATATAGGAATGCCTGTGTTTTTTTGTTTGTTTTTTTTTTTTTTTTAGGCAACATGACCCAGGAATAGAAATTCTCTGTTTTAGTCACAGTCTACTGTACAGGTGGCAGAGACGTCAGTTACCAGATTCTAAAATGCTCTTTGTAGGTTCACCGTGGCATAATTCCCAAGCCTGATGGAGGGTTGGGGCTCTCTGGGATTGTAGTGATGAATTATGTTCACATGGGCTAAGCAGATTCAATAAATCATACGAAAATTCTGTTGACTATACTGTGAATAGAGCTTGAGCCAGGAGCCTGACATTTCATACATCTTAAATGAAGAATAATGGGTCCTTCTTTGATCATTTACCCAACAGGTAGAGTAAAATATCAGAGCTGAAAGTGCTTTTAAAAATGATCCTAATGCATTCCCTTGGTGTCGTCCAAATATTTATGCTGTTCCATGGGCTGTGATGGACTCTGGGAATAAAGGGATATGTGAGACCCAGTCCCTTTCCTTGAGGAGCTTATATTGTAAGTAAAGCAAATCAGAAACTGCAAACTGATAGATGTGCCCATGAGGTTTATATAAAGGGTACGACGGGTGCTTAGCTCAGCTTGGGATTCAGAGAAATCTTCCTGAAAGAATGATGAACCAGTTATGTTCTGAAGGATGTCAGGCAAAATATATATGAAAGATATTCCAAGGGGAGGGAATTTTTGAGCAAAGGAATGAAAATATGAAACAGTATGGTATATAAAAGGCAAAAATATTGAACACACATGGTGTTTTCTGTGTTTCAGAGATTAGTCTAAATTCTGTGTATGAACTCCATCACATTTAGTTGGATAACGCTATAGTAGAAAGTGGAGGAATGGCAGTGAACAAAGTTGGATAATATTGGCCAGGAGAGAAATATATTCAGCAAAGGTGGGATGTATTCTAGGTTAAATTATTAGCAAATGATCCATTTGCTTAAAGGGCTTCGAAGGCATTAGTATGCGGCAATATGGTATAAGAAACACTGTATAGTTTTAAATAGGTTGTATTAGATCAGTAGGTAACATTCATTGGGTGTTAGGCAGGTGGGAGGGGGAAGGAGGAGATGGGTATATTCACACCTAGTGGGTGTAGTGTGCACCGTCTGGGGATGAACAAGCTTGTGGTTCTGACTCGGGCAGGGCAAAGGCAATATATGTAACCTAAACATTTGTACCCCTACAATATGCTGAAATAAAACAAAAATAAAAATAAATAAATAATAATACAAAATAAAACAAAAACAAAACAAAAAAATCAAACCCCATCTCTGCTACTTGCTATCCAAGGGACAAGGGACTGTGGACTCTTTAAGTCCCAGTCTGTGTATTTGTGTTTGTCTTTTGTTTGTTTGTTTTTCGTTTCCAAAGTGAAAGAATGATAGGCTCTCTCCATGGGATAGTGTTGGTGAGTAAATCCAACTATAGTTCTAAAGCTCTGAGCATGAGAGCGTGGCACACGTTTGAGTTAAGTGCTTGATAAATGTTAATTCTTGCAATTATTAGTATCATTTAATTTATATTGCTCATTTAGTCTGAAATAATGCCCTCATCATTTGAGGAATCCCTGCTCTCAAATTATTCATTAGAATGCTAAATGTCTCCTAAACAGCTAATTGACCATTTCATTCGGAACCACCATCTGCTGTTCACTAGGGTCTCAGTTTTCCTCAGTTCAGGGTCCTCACAGATGAGTTAACAGCCGTGTTTCAGTATCGGTTGTTGGGTCTTCGGTGCTTTGGGTTGACTGAGCTTCAAGTTCTGCATCTCAGAAAGTAATTTTCAGTAGAGGGTTTTTAGTTAGGTTCTTTGGTTCTGGTTCTGGACAATTAACACTAACATGAGCCTTCCTAGACAAAGACTGGGACCACTGACATAACTGAGAGAAGTCGAGAGAAGTGAGTGTCGAACAAGACTCAAGGAGGGATGAGCTGGGTGTGGGGGGCTCAGTATCTGGCTTTCATGAGCCTTTTCCCCAAGCACATCCATTAGGGGTCTTGGCCTCAAACCCACAGATGTCTTCATTGTCATCTTCAGTTTCCAGGTGGGGAGAATGTGATGGTCCTTGCTTGGGCCGAGCATCTCCACCACTGACGCAGGCAGCCCCAGGGACAGTGGAAGACCTGGTGGGTGTACAGAGAAGGTCTCTGGGAAACCTTGTGACCTGGCCAACCGTTCTGAAGAGCGCCTGCCACTTCCGTTCCAGTAGTCACCCATCTCAACTGAGTCCAGATGATGTAGAAATGTCCCTTTCCACATTTCTGAGGGATTCACAAAGACAAATCACAAAATAATTATGCTTGTACAGATTTGAAAGGAGTGGGCCATTTCTTTTCTACATCCAAGTGAGATTGTCTTTGAAGGACACATTTCTATTTTCCAGTGTCTTTGCAAGGGTAGAAGTGGAGATGCAGATGAAGAATGGATAGTCTTTCTGCTGGTTTTTTGGGGGGCTTGGAGAATAATAGTTTTACTTAATCCAGTCATTTAAGAAATGCACTAACATGAGAAAAAGACATCCACTTAGTGCACATGAATGATTTGTCAATGACACATGAAATGCATAACAAGGTTATCGAAATCAGTTATTGCCACTTTGATCTAGTTATCATTGTGGCTGCCATGGAAATTTACCTCTCCGATCGTTTATCATTGGGAGCCTAATAGAGAGATGGTCCTGGCTACTTTCTCCGACCCTATGACATTTATGGCAGGGCCCACTTCCTACCAGCTTCTTCCAGCCAGTAACTGAGTGCGTCACACATACCAATGCAGATTTATTCTTGCAAGATGCACAACTCCTCTGACGGGAAGTTTTGGCTGGAGGACTCCCCATCAAACTTACCACAGCTTTCTTAGAATTGCGCCGTACTCTAAGACTGCTCCTACCCACCCTTCCTTCCTTGCCTCTCAGCTCCACAAGGGGCAGACCGGATGCCTCTCCAAAACTCCTTGGATACTCTCCCACTTCCCTTTCCAGGCGTTTTCCCAAATATTTATCGCACATCTGACTCCATCTTGGAGTCAGCTTCTCGGAGGACCTGAACTAATTCAGTCACTTTACGCTCTGCCACACTAGATGGTTTGCTCTGACCAGACATATGGGGGTGCTTCCTGGTCCTCCACACCTTTCTGCATGCAGTTCCCTGAGCCTGGTGCCCAGAGTCTTCTGCTGGTAGAAGCAATGCTCGCTCCCCAAAGCCAGCTCCAGCTCCAATTCGGTAGTGAATCTTGTCTCGACAATCTTGCTCCCTCTGTTCAGGTTCAATGGCTATATCTTCCTTCCATTTTCTACTTAGAAGTCAGTTACTTTGTTACCTGTTCCCCATGTTTTATTTTAAGTAGTCCCTTGCAAGAATCAATAGTGTATGTTACCAGTTAAATTATGTACCCCCGAAAAAAGATACATTGATGTCCTAACCTCCAGTACCTCACTCATTTGGAAATAGGGTCTTTAAGGAGATAACCACATTAAAATGAGGTCATTAGGAATGGATTTAGTGCAATGTGATGGGGTTCCTTATAAAGGTGCAGTTTGGACTCAGAAACAGACACACACAAAGGGAAGGTGACGTGAAGACACACAGGAGAAGGTACCGTGTGACTGCAGCAATGCATTTACTAGCAAAGAAATGCCAAGGATTGCCGGCAGATACCAGACGCTAGAACAGGCAAAGACAGATACTACCTTATTGTTGTCAGAGACAGCATGGCCCTACCAACACCTTGATTCCAGATTACTACCCTCCAGAATTATGAAACAATACACGTCTGTTGTTTAAGCCACCCAGCCTTTTGGAACTTTGTCAAGACAGCCCTGGGGAACTAATACAGTGTCTTATTTCTTCCGTGAATCCTCGGTGCCTGTGGACATCTAGTAGGTGCCCAATAAACACTTGTTGAAGTAACATGACCCCTTCACAGGCAAATATGGAAATATTTATATTGATTTCTGGCCTTTTCCAAAAACAAACAAAAAAACCTGCTTTTAACAAAAAGTCAAATGTTTCCTCCATAGGTCCCCACAGCACAAGCTAATGTCTTTTTTCAATGTATAATATATTGACATTTTCACTTCTCTTATTTCATGGGCATTCTACCCAAAGGCACATGGGTTTGCTTCAGTTTGCATTTCCTGAGAATGGTGAGCAGAGAAAACAAACATAATGAAGGTTCAGTGAAAGGCAGGAGAGTAGGGGTCAGGCCAGGTCACTTCCCGATGACTTGATCCTGTACCTTAGCCTCTCGGCATAATTCTCAACAACTCCCTCTTGCCTGGTCAGTGAGGAGTGGTCAAACTGTGAGCAGGAAATCTCAGCATGCTAAGCCTCTGTGATCATCCCCTGCTAAGGATGATGCTGAGCTCACAGAAAACACTTAGATCCATTGTGCATTATTTTCAATATTGACGTTTGCACTGCCTAGATTATGAAAGCAAGGTACCCATATGTCTAATGGTCAACGTTTATCTGACCAAGTCATCACATCAGGCAGACATTTGTCCAATAAAGGGATAAGTGCTGGTCAGGGATGAGATTGTCCTCCATCCTATGACTCCCCCGCCCCCCGCCCCGCAACCAGTGATCTTCTCAGATACCTCGGATTTAGACCCACTAAATCAGAATTCCACTGTAATGAGCTATTTTTAAAATTTCTCAGAGATTAGTTGGATATTCAGTCCTTATAAAGACCTATCTTTTTCTGACAAAGAATGGTGTTTTTTTCTTTCTTGTTTATCTTGGTATTTTTTTCCGAATTGCAGCCCCTTAAAAGGTGTTCCCAATGATGTTAGAATTTATTTAAAAGATTACTAAAGATGGTAATCTTTATTGGAATTGCTAACATTGTGTCAAAGAGAGCCTACCAGGAACCAACCATACTAAATCCAGAGAATTCGTAAAATGCCAAACTGCAAAAGATTTAATTACAGTGTTAAGACTGATTCTTTAGTGTGACAGAGTCAATGTGGTACTTATTATCACACTCATGTTTTCCCACACTTACTATAACTGAGAGCTCAATCAAATTGATCACTTAAAGTTAGCTGATGTTTGCTTTATGTTATTTAGTTTTATCTCCTAACCCAGAATAAAAATATTCTGAGACTAACAGTCTTTCTTCTTTATTTATCTTCTTTGTCTTCTTGTCCTGTATAATTTTGTTTTTAAATTCATTTTTTATATTCAATTGGTTAAACAAATGAAAGCAAAAAAATGAGCGCTAGGAAACAAGAGTGGTGAGATGGCTTCAGGTCAATTTATATTCACAAGCAAAGACACTTTTGCAAAAAAAAAAAAAGCTTTTGGAAGCTTTTAAAAACAGTAACATGTAGGCTCTTCCATTTCTGTCTTTGATGTACCAATTTATACTAAACCATCTGTTCTACTGAGAACAATAAAAATACCTGGCTAAAAACACCAAAGACTGACATTTTTAAAAGATGCCAAAGAACTCCTGAGCCTTCCAGGACTGGAGAGACCAAGAAAGAGAGAAAGAAAATTCATTAAGATGAGCCTAGAATTCTATGCTGGTTTTTTATTCTAAGGCATTTATTAGATTTGTAAGTACTGCAGGCCAGAGAGGCTGAATATAAAGTGTATAAATGCAAAGAAAGTAAGCAGAGATTTTTGTCAATTCATAGCAATGGCAAGAAAAAAAACTGAGTTCAAGATCGCCATGGTAGTCATGACTTGAGGGGCCAACATCACAGGGAGAAGGAAGAGCAGGTAGATAAGCCCATTGTTTGGAGCTAATTTTCCTCTCAACAAACTTGCTGGTGTGTAAGCAGTGTGGTATACGAGGGCATCACAACTAAGCACAAAACAGTAGCTAGAAGCTGAAATATTAAAGAGTTTTCACAGGTCTCACAGCATTGGTAGGTAAAATTGAAGTTCAGGGTCCACTAGGAAGAGGATAACTGTTAAAAAAAAAAACACCTCAGAATTTGATTGGGAATGCTGAAGAACTTTACCCTACAAGTACAAACAAGCCAGCAATACCTAAAATTTACAAAGACGGAAACCCAGCCTCGAATCCACCAAATTCCAGATTTGATAAAATTGACAAGCCCCTACACCAATGGTTTTCTATTAATTAAAGGTTCGTCCAGGTCCTGTAAAATTTTTACAATTCAAGTACCTGACATGAAAAGGAGCAAGGCACAAGTGGTGGGGAAGGAGGGAGGCAGTTTAGTAGAAAAGATGACAAAAAAGAGAATGCCAAACATTTACAAAAGTTCAGATGCAATTCTAGAACTGAAACCTATACGTGAATGAAGAACATAATAATTACATTTAGGAGCATGTTAGAGCTGA
Source organism: Indri indri (assembly GCA_004363605.1). NCBI lineage: Eukaryota > Metazoa > Chordata > Mammalia > Primates > Indriidae > Indri > Indri indri. Next base: position 117,429 of record RJWJ010000797.1, on the reverse strand, counting down.
AGAGAGGTTTAGTGATTGGAAAGATATGTTGACGGTGAATATTCAGATTGAAGTGTGGAAAAATAACAGGGAGGAAAGGTACAAAGGAGCATAAGAGACGCGTCGGGAATTGTCGTGGTTATCTATGTGACAAACGTGTCCAAAACTTAGTAACTTAGTCAAAAAACGCATCACTATTTCTCATGAATGAGTAATCTAGACAAGGCATAGTAGTGCCAGCTCATTAGAGCACCATGACGTCTAGGGCTCAGCTAGGATGACACAAACTACTAGCTGGAGAAACATCAAAAGATGCGTTATTTCACCTGTTTGGTGCCTGTGTTCCATCACCTGGGCTGTCCTCCAGCAGAGAATTTTGTGTAATTCTAATGTGGTTAATCAGCTCCAAATGGGAGTGTTCCAAGAGTGCGCCTGCCAGCGAAGAAGTAGGAAGTGACAGTACCCTTAAAGTATCAATAAGGGGCTGTCAGAGCATTATGCCTGCTATCTTCTACTGTTGAAGCATTAATAACGTCAACCACAATTCAGTAGAAGATAAAACAAAATGTACCTCACAATGATAATACCAAGTTTTAGCAAGATGCGGAACAACAGAAATTCTCATTCATTGATGGTGGGAAGGCAAAATGGGATTGCCACTGTGGAAGACAAGTTGGCAGATTCGTACAAAGTGTAATGTAGTCTCATCATCCAATCCAGCTATCATGTTTTGAAGCATTTATCCAACTGACTTGAAGATTTATGTCTACAAGAAATTCTCACATGAATATTTTTAATAAGTATTTTCATATTCAGCAAACACTGGAAGCAACCAAGATACTGTGTTCTAAATAATTGGATAAACAAACCTGGTGCCTTCATAAAGGGAATTTTTTTTTTTTTTGAGACAGAGTCTCACTCTGTTGCCCGGGCTAGAGTGAGTGCCATGGCGTCAGCCTAGCTCACAGCAACCTCAAACTCTTGGGCTCAAGCGATCCTTCTGCCTCAGCCCCCCAAGTAGCTGGGACTACAGGCATGCGCCACCATGCCCGGATAATTTTTTTATATATTTTTAGTTGTCCAGCCAATTTCTTTCTATTTTCAGTAGAGACGGGGTCTCGCTATTGCTCAGGCTGATCTCGAACTCCTGAGCTCAAATGATCCTCCCGCCTCAGCCTCCTAGAGTGCTAGGATTACAGGCATGAGCCACCGCACCCAGCCCATAAAGAGGATATTATTCATAGAAAGGACTGAGCTGTTCAGAAACACAAAAACATGAATGAATCTTAACTGCATATTGTAAGTGAAAAAGGCCAGCCTGAAAAGGCTACATTCTGTATGATCCATCAAAAACAAGGAAATTTGGGGAAACTGTCAGAGACACGGCTACTAAATGGAATATGGTGTCCTGGATAAGATGCTGAAATAGAAAAGGGACGTTAGGGAAAAACTAAGAAATGGGAATTAACCTGAATTAAATATGGATTTTAGTTCATGATAATGCATCAATATTGGTTAGTTAGCTGTGATGAATGTTTCATATTAATATAAGATGCTAACAATAAATGAATCTCAGTGTGGGGTATATGCGAACTCTGTGTTATCTTCATAAATTTTCTATACATCTAAAACCATTCTAAAATTTTTAAAAAAGTTTCTTTTAAAGAAACCTATCAAATTTGTATTTAGAGTCTCAGAAGAGGAGATAATAGGGTCTAAGAAACATTTGAAAAAAAAAATCATGGCTGAGAAATATCTAATATTGATAAAAGACATGTAGCCATAGATCAAAGAATTTCTGCCAATCCCATGCAAGAGCAATCCAAGGAAAAAACAAATAAAAACACCTAGGCACTTCAATGCAAACTGATGAAAACCAAAAACAAATATAAAAACACATATCATATTCAATAGGGCAATAATACAGATTTTAGCTGATTTCTCAACATAAAATTAAGTATGAAGACAACAGAATTACATCTTTAAATGTAATCCTTGCCATCCTTGAATTCTATATCCATAACTTAAAAAGTTAAAAATTAAGGCAAAACAAGAATATTTACAGAAAAACAAAAACTGAGAGAATTCAGCACTGCCAAACCTACATTATAAACCCCACAATAAGGTAATTTTCAGAATAAAGAAACAATTTCAGACAGATTAATAGAAATGAAGAAAGGAATAATGAGCACAGATTAAAAAAAGAAATCTTTGGTAAATCTAAAACGTATAAATCCATAATAGTAGTAATGTTTTGTGAGGTTCAAAATGTATGTAGAATTAAAACCATGATTCTAACAAACTGAAAGACAGAGGAAAAGTATTGAGTTAAAGCGTCTTAATTTATTAACATTTTTAAGGTTGTAGTGACAGCATTAATTTATATTTAATTCTTAGGAATTAAAGATGCATGTGATAATCTCCAGGGGACCTGAATAATATAGTTGTAACATGCTAATGAGGGGACTGTATAATAAAAAATAATGTGTTAATGCAAGACATCAAGAGGAGAGAAAGGGAATGCAGGAAATAGAAAACAAGTCAGAATGCAAACTTATCACCAAACTCATTAAAAGTAAATTAATCCAATAAAAATTCAATTTTTGTCAAACTGGATAAAAATGTACAACCCAATGACATGATGCTCACACCACAGGAATTTTAAACATGAGGAAACAGAGCAAAATTGAAATCCCAGGGAAACACATTATTCAAACAGGAAACAAAAGCAGGCTGGTGTTTTTTAAACTGATATCAGACGTTATAGCAAAAATTAGTTCAAATGATACAATGATCATTGATACCATAATGATTAGGTATCAGTCCAAAAAGAAGAGAAAATAAGTCTAATTCGCATATAAAAATGTAAAGCAAAAACTTGATAGAACCAAAGGAAGAGATATAAAAGTTATATGATCATGGTGAGAGATTTCAACAAACCTCTCTCCTTAATTGATAGAACTCTGGCATAAAATATTTAGGAATATAGGAGTTTTGAACATGAATACAAGCTTGATCCAAATGACATATTTAGAGTGTAGCAGCTGACAATCACAGAACATGGAATATTCACCCAAATTGACCATATGCTGGACCCTCAAGCCAATCTCAGCACATTTGAAAAGACTGAAATCATACGGTATATTCTCTTCTCACTGCAGAATAAACTAGAATGGTGATGATGATGATGATGACGATGATAGCAACTACGAAATCCCCCAATGGACTTAAAGAAACAATCTTCTGAATAGAGCATGTTGAAGAAATTACACTGTCAATTAGGAAATATTTTGAATAATTATGAAATACTATATTGAATAATTATGAAAATACCATATATCAAAAGGCAGCTAAAGTCATATCTGAAAGAAAAATTATAGCAATAAATATACATATGAGAACAGAATTGCCCTGGACTTGAGGTGACCTCCTGCTCAAGGACCTGAACTCAGCAGGGGTGGGGTAGTCAGAACTTCAGGGCTCCCAGCTTCTCTCCCTGCCAGGGAAGGGATTTCGGCTTCCCAGCTCCAAGGCACCAGCCTCCAAGCTCTGCTGAGGGACCCAGGAACCAGAAAGGGGTCAGCCTGCCAGAAGCGTGGGGTGCGGTCCTCAAGGTGTGAGTCAGGGAGATGAATGAGGGTGTCCAGTAACACACCGGGGACACGGGTTTTGTGACTCTGGGGACCAGCTCGCCAGATCTCTCCCTGCCCCTCCCTAGGTCCTTGGGGTGTGGTGGTGCGTCAAGCCTTAATCCCTGATTCCAGAAGGGATCGGGTTTAGATGCTTAGAGTCTGCAAGCAAGACCAGCCTCCATTCTGGCCCTGCAGGCTCTGCCTCTTTCTGCACCTGCTGGTTCCTTAGTATTTGGATCTCTGCACAAAATAGTCAGAAAGGTCAAACCCTGGTGTCTACACCCGGGGCTCTGAGACTGGAAGTGAGAATGGCGCGTTCTTGCAGCAATGACTTCACGAGTGACCCCTTCCTCTTACATTGTTCTCGCTGCCCCTCCCCCAGAGCCACAGCCTCTGGGTCACACACGCATTCCACAAACATTCACCAGGCCCCCACTCAGGTCAGGCCCTGGGCTGAGAAATGGGGGCACGGCTGGGGACCTCTTTTCTGCCTAACGACCTTGAGAGGAGAGGCCCAGGACTGTGGCAGTTCACAGTCTGTAATGGGATGGAGAAGGGGAGGTGGGAAGACGGAGGAGGCTGGGGCGAGCGGGTGGAGGGGCAACGTGACCCAGGAGGGGCACCCAGGAGAGACAAAATCCTTCATAGACAATCCCAGGCCCAGGTTGCCAAAACTCCTGAGCTGTGCCCTTAAAATTGGTGTCTTTTATTGCACGTGAATTACACTCACTAAAGTTGACTAAAAGCGAGTAATGGAGAAAACACATAGAGAATCTTTTCTTGGCTAATAGTAAATGAAAGAAGCTCCAGGTTACAGGGACCTCTTTCCTATGCTGCGGAGCACTCTGTCCAGTGTTCAGTACGTGCATAAGATGTCTCTTTTAAACATCATTTTGTTAGCTGGAAACTCTCACGTTTCCCCGAAGACCTACAGCTGTGAACTGTTGCCCAAATGCATTCGCTGGCTCAGAAACGTCATGGCGACTTCTCTTTCTCCTTGGAAATGCTTATTATTTACTGCATCTCGAGCACAGCGGGGGGCCAAGGAAAACTAGATCATCTTTCCTCGAGGCTTTTGCAGCAAGAAGGAGGAGGAAGGAAAATTGATAGGTGTGACCATCATTCTTCTCCATCCACAGGAAACAGGTTGAGGAGGGCCATTATTCATTGTTGGGGGGGGGGGACTGGATTATAAATGCTGGGGAAACAGAAAGCAAATTTTAAGACCACAGTTACGTCTCTCGCTTCATGGCCCGACTGCCCGCTAAAGGATTTTTAATTGCATGCGCCGGGGTTTCAGGATGTCCCGCACAATTCCAAGCTTGGATCCTAGGTATGTGGTTTCTAGGCTTTATTTTCTTACCTTTTAACCAACTGTTAAAATTACTGTATACCATCTTTCCTACATATAGTGTATCATTATTAAACGGAATCTTAGAGAACAGCATGAAATTATATGAGGAAAGGCATATTTTCTGGTGCAGCTTTGGTGCCAGTTAAAAAAATGCAAGAAGCCCCTATGAATACGTGTGCATCTGCTTATCTCCCAAAGAGCTCAACCCTCCACCCATAAATGAACTAATGCCACAGAATCCTTGTTGGGTAAGACAAAGGAAGCAAAGTGTACCTGGGCCTGCACATGAAGCTAAAGAATTAATAGTATGTGACGGGTGAGTTGGCAGCCGCACAGAACACGTGCGGATTGTATTCACACTAGCAGTGGGGCGGAGTGACCTTTAGCTGCAGCCCAAGCGCCTGGGGCATCCCTGGTGACGCACGCAGGTGAATGCGGCACAGGCCATATGGCAGGCGCTGTGCTCCCAGGGCTACGTTAGCGTGTTGGTTTCTGAGAAGAAACAAGAGAAGACGCTCGTTACCATTTGGAGAGCTGGCAACGTGGCTGGGAAGACAGGCACAGCCACATAGAAAGCATAGACCCCGTGGGCTATTCTTTTCATAAAGAGGATGCTTGGTAAGAATGTTCTCCTTCTATTTACACACTCCCCGGCATGCACACTCACACCACACACCTGCCCACACTCTTGCTACTCCTTCTACCTTGAGACACTTAAATTAAACATAAGTTGTGGTGTCTTTTCTTTGTCATGATTTATATTTAAATTATAGTGGCACATTGTCGGGATCTGCTTTCCTCTTGCTGTGGCGAGAGAGGTTCCTGATTAAACACAAAGCAGCGTGTTCCTGTCTCTGCAGTCTCACTGTCTACGCAGAGCGCGCATTTGACTGATAGCGCTTTGAAGGTAAAAAGGAGACCTTGCAGCTTCATTATTTTCATCGAAACCAATCCTGAGTCACCTTGATATCCAACAACAAGATTTTAAACTTTCTCTGGTTTATTTTTGAAACTTCTACTGTGCTTTAAATGCCCTTTTATGGGAATCGACCCGTAAAAGTTTCCATATTTTTTCTCCTATCTCCCCACCCTCGATCAAAGTTCTTAAGACAGTTATGCCCAGACTGCCTTATGATGCTGGTTTTCAAGAGAAGGATTCAGTAATGAATCAACTCCATCTGCAAATCATTCACTCATTCATGCATTGTGACTCCTGCTGTGAGGCTGGGGACACTGTGGTGAGAGTGACAGCTTAGGACCCTGCTCTCAGGCAGGGTTTCAGGGATTCTGTGAAGGATCCAAGAAAAACGAGTTATTTTCAGACTGTGCTAAATGCCGGGATGGCAAGGGTAGGAAGCAAGCCAGTGATGGAGAGAGAATAGAACAGGGTGGTCGGGCTATCTTATGGTGAATAGGGAAGGCCTCTCCCAGGAGGTGACAGGAGGAATCCTTTTTATGAGGAAGAATAAGCCCCAGGCCATGTGCGGGGAGTTTAGGCGGGACGGCAGCAAGACCCAAAGTCCTGAGATGGGATTTTCCACAGACTGATTCCGAAACAGCAGTAGGCTTCACCTGCTCAGACCAGAGGTCCCCAACCTTTTTGGCACTAGGGACCGATTTCATGGAAGACAATTTTCCCACAGGCTTTGGGGGGAGGGAGGTGACGGCAGAGTTCAGCGTCCCAGGAGTTGGGGACTGCAGTGCTAGACCACAGTGATTACTTAAGATCTGGTCAAATATCAAAAAGCTATTTATTGATAAGGCAATAGCTGAGCAAACTTAATTCCGAAACAACCAAAGCATATGCTCGGAGGAGGGAGAGGTATGGTTTGCTCACATTTCTTCTCCAAGAAGCCTTATCTGTATTGTTATACGAATATAGGAATGTTCTCCTAAGCTACTGGTGGCTTAATGTACTTTGCTGAAACAGCTTAGACTCGTGTTTCCAACCATTTTTCTTCCAAAAACTACCCATATCCAAACTATTCGCTCTGTTAGTCACAACAGAACAGAACTGGAATTATATTATGATAAGTATGAGTCACTTAAAATTTTATATAAAGCTGTTTTTTTTTCTATTAGTATCTGGGGCAATCAGATGAAAATCAACCCCAGCATTACCCAGGCAATTCTATAAATTAAAGAGACATGAATACGTTTGTTCTTTCCCCAGCGGTTGTGGTTCGCACCTTTGTTACTGCTCATTTTCATTTTCATTCTTTCAGTCCTTCCAGTCAGATGCCCTCATTTCCCACCAAGCTGCTAACAAATTCGGCTTTCAAACCAAGCTAAGCCTGGTTTTGTCTGGACAATCAAGCTACATGGCTTGTGTCTTGCAACAAAACAAGCTCTGTCAGAAAAGGCAGCTGTGGAAACTCAGGCAAACATGCACCTAGTAATAGGATTTGCTGAGTACGGTGGAAACAGAGCAGAAGGAAAGGCTGACCTGCTTATCCATAAGAAAAATTAAATCTACCTGTGATATATTAATGATTATAAAATAGGCTTTAGTAACTGGAAGAATTTGAATGTTTATTGGAGAGTTGATGATAATAAAGAATCCTTAATTATTTTAGGTGCAAAGTAATATTTTGGTTATTTAAAATACTTTGTTAGAGACACCCATTGAATATTCATGGAGCATATGGACGACAACAAACAAATTACAAGGGATTTATTTTCAAAGCTTGCAGAAATCTTCTGATCACATTTTGTTTCCAAGATTTTTTTCTCCTTCAGATGAGCCTAGTGAGTTGGCAATTATGATATCTGGAGCTCGAACAATTTATCAGTATTACAACTACACAGCAACCATGTGCCGTTTTCAAACCTTTTAATGTCTCTTCCTCAGGAGTGTGCCAATATTTAGTTTATAGCTTTGCTTTTGAATATGCAGTGGGGAATCCCTTCACAGTGAGTTGAAAATCCCATGCACAAGAGAGGTTTCTGAATGAACTTTTTGGCCCCAGTGAGACATTCCTAATGAAACATTTTCTGCATGCACTAATTAAATGTTTGTAATTACAAGGTTTTGTGTCATGTTAAAACTTTAACTAGCACCAACAATGTAATTTACATGCATTTATGGTAGAGTCCAATTTTCATTCCCGTCATTAGCCAAGCTTGCCTGTTTCTCCCATAGAAGTGTCTTTGAATTAGCGGCAGCCCCGTTAAATGAGAGATGCTTGGGAGGGTACACCAACCACAAGAACTGAGCTTGGAACAGTCCTGATGACAAGATGCCCACGGACGGTTATAGCCACAGGGGAGTTTTTATACCACGGGTGTAAAAAGAGGCAGGAAGTGTAAGGCTACGGGGGTAAAACTTGCCTTGGATTCGTTGTTTGGAAGACAGAGATCCTTCTAATAAGTAAATTAAAATTGCTCCAACCGAAACCAAAACCAAGACAACAAGTCACCATCCCCTGGCTAGGCAGCTGGCTGGGGGCAGCTTCAGCACCTCTGGCACTGTAGGCAGAAGCAACAGCTGCTGGGAGAGTGGCTGCCAAAACCAATTACCTAGCAAGGCTCAGTGCTCACTAATTCAGGATGCAAGGTGACATCACAGAGCGTAACTACCACAGATAATGAGAATCGCGTGTACCTTACAACCCATCCACACTGACCGAGCTCCGTTTTCCAACTCTTCTCTTGGTTAGCTCTACCCAAGCCTTCGCACATACTGTTCCTTCTGTCTGGGTTCCGTTCCCTCTGTCTTCTTCGAGTAAGTGACCATCTTCACTTACGTGTAGGGGATTCCACTGATTTATGGCCCAGCCCTGTCTTCTGGTGGTGGCGCCTTGACTGCTCTTTGAGGATACTCCTACTCCCATAAGATCAACTTAGGGGGGACTAAGTGCCATCCCAATCCCCAGCAAGGCAGGGGTGAGGGTAGAGCTCTGAGCCAACGTAGGCCAATCTGGACTGTGAATCTTGAGTTATAAAGGCTGGAAAACCACAGAACTCATTGACCAAATTGTTCTTATGTTTCCCATTCCTGGACCTCTTACTCTGGTTTCTGTTCTTTCCAAGACCTACTTGTTGTATTTAACTCTGATCCAATGGCAAACCACATGTCCTTTATAAAGCACATCCCAGATCAGTTTTTGTTGTTTTCTGCTAAAGGCTGAGCTCAGCTTCCTCTTCCATGACGTTTTCCTCTCGTCTCACCTCCCTTTGCATACATTGCTCCCTCCTTGTTTGGTAACCCCTGTTCTCCCTGGACACATGGAGGAACACGTGACACTTTCCTGCTCAGTTTTCTTGGCCAATCTGTCTCATAGTAAACCCATGGTATTACAAGAGGCAATGAACCCTTAGCAATCTAACTAAACTGGTTAGTTAGGCAGCGAGTCAGGAGGAGGTAAGAGCAAGATTGTGGGTCTTTCTCAGACTAATTCCCCTCGAGTTGTTAATTCTGTCCTAGACAAGGTGTGGAGGCATAAACAGCTAAAGGACCAGAAGGAAACACACAGATGCACAGAAACTTGGAGAACGATTTCAATGCCATTAATGAATTTCATCTCTCTGTGCAGTGGATACGAATGTCACATAAAATTATACGACATCCTTGTCAAGATAAAACAATTACCCTCTCACCACAGATAGGGCTGGAGAGGGAAGTGTATTAAAATGCCAAGACTAGGAAAGAGAGGGTTTCCTACTCCTGCACAAAATGTTTCCACACATGTCATAGGAAATGCTACATTTAAATGCCATTCGGGTCCACATTTTTTAAATAAACACTATTTTTTAGAACAGTTTTAGGTGCACAGAAAAATTGTGCATAAAGTACAGAGTTCTCATAGATCCTCTCCCAGCTCCCTCACTTAGAGTTCCCTGTATTGTTAACATCTTTCATATTGCAGTATATTTGCTGCATTGGATGAACCAATATTGATACATTATTACTAACTAAGTCTGTAGCTTACATTAGGGTTCATTCTTTGTGTTGTGCATTTCTATGGGGTTTGACAAATGCATAATGTCCTGTAGCCACCATTATAGTGTCATAGAGAATAATTTCACTGCTAAAAATCCTCTGTGCTCCAACTATTCATCCCCACCACCCCCGGCAACCACGGATCTTTTTATTGTCTCTATAGTTTTGCTTTTCCAGAATGACATATAGTTGGAATCATACAGTATGTAGCCTTTTCGGTCTGGCTTCTTTAACTTAGCAATATGCATTTAAGGTCCCCATATCTTTCCACAGCTTGGTAGCTCAAAAAAAAAAAAAATCCCTATTCTAGTCTGTATTTTATTCGATGAAAACCTGACTTTCTTTTGTCACCTATGTGCTGGGGGTAACTCCTTCAGGAGTTTCTTTCAGGTCACATGATTACTTGCATGAAATACGAGTTGAAGCAAATATTTTTAACTGATGTAGAATAGGACTGGAACAGGACAATACAAAATGGAATGGAAAAGAGAAGAAAATATCTAAGCCCATTGCACTTAACAAAAAAAAGTTGTGTGTGTGTGTGTGTGTGTGTGTGTGTGTGCACATAGATACTGGGATGGAGTTAGATATTTTACTGTATTTTTTTTGTTGTTGTTTGTTTGTTTGTTTTACTATGGGATGTAGTAAAAATGTTTGCCATCTACTGCTCTAGTACATACCTTGAAATAGTTAAAGCTCAATGAAATCAGAGAAAATCCATTAATTATTGGTGTTGATTCAGAAAGGGCAGCGATCTTTAAGGATCATCATGCAAATAATCATTTAAAAACAATAGTATTAAATGTCTATATAGTACTTACTATTTTCTGGACCATGTTTGAAGTATTTTTAACATATTAACTTAATCAGAGTGACAACTCTACAAGGTAGGTATTATTATTACTATATATTTTTTGCAGATAAGACACCTGAAGCACAGAGAGGAAAAGGACCTTTGTCCGAATCTCACAGCTAGCGCGAGCCAGGATGCAAACACAAGCAGACCATCTGTCTTCTTTAAAACAATTCAGAACTGGTCCCTGGGGCAAAGTTTCATCACATCTGAAGAATAAAGGTGAAACGACATCTGGGAAGAAGAATTACTTTCTAAATTTTGTTAGAATAAGATTATCTGATTCCAAGATTCTGTAGTTTTCAAGATAATAGACCTTACCTCTCAGAAGAGGGGTAACAAACAGTTTTCATACTGGAAGAGCTCTCTCTGTTGGCAATAATATAAAGGCAAATTCTGACATGTATAGATTGGGTGGGGAAAAAAAAGTGCCATGAATGATTGACAACAATGGTCACAGGAACAAAATAAGAGAGCGGAGACACCTATACCCTGTATTTACATCTATTCCTTCATTAAATGATCCAATCCTTCAGCGAATCTGCACTGAGGGTTCACTTTGCTGCTGGTGTTTTTCTGAGCACGGGGTATATAGCATCGGACAAAAGAGATATGGTTGCCATCCTCATAGATCTTATAGTCAAATGCAGAAAGACAGACAATAAAGTAAACAATGATGATATAGATAGATGTATTGCCGGATTGTCTGGAGGGAAATGAGCAGGATACAAGGAGAGAGGACCGTGGACTGGCAGCTGTCATTTTCTGTAGGGGCGTTCTGTTTATTGCTGCTCTGACATCATTTTGCAGAAGCAAAACCTAGGTAAATACAATGACATTTTCCCTAGTTCCAGAAGTATTTATTGTTTTCACAGAAATCTAATCACTATAGATTTTTCCTTCAATATTCTCCAATATTCCCTATTTAAAGGCCAGTGTGGGTGCCAATTAGATAGTTCCTGACAATATTAGTAAAAACAATATTCTTTTGGAACTTATAAAGTTATCTGTATTTCTCTGCCTAAAAGACTGAGCCGATGCTAACTTAGTATAGATCAGGAAAAGACAAGAGCAGAGACAACCATTGTGTTGTTTTTATTGCTCCCTTTATGGATGGACTCAGGTGAACATGGAAACAAATGTTTCCGTATTTAGCTGCATTGCCTGAGATGTACTGAGCAGCAATCTTCCCCAGAATGAACTTTTGACAGGCTTCAAATACCTTCAAGTTTCTAACTAAGCCAAAATGTGAAGAAGGATGTGAAATTCAGAGAAGATGGAATAAAAGAAGAATGAGGGAGAGACATTCCACTTTGGGGTGTGATGGGCTACTTTGCCAAAACATAAACTGGCCATTGGGAAAAACTAGGAACGTTGGAAACATTTTTTAAAAATCTGTTTAATGGCCTTGGGGAGCTACTGAGACAAGCAGTGTATGAGGGGCAAGATGCTAGAGGATCAGAAACTTACTGGGGTGAGACTGACATTTTACTTTTTCCCTTCAAGGATTTGCAAGTTGTAAGCAGCACTGAATAAGAGATTGAGAAGTCAAACAGAAATCCTTGCAGAAAACATATAGCAGACAGGGTTTTAGGTGGCCCCAGGAGGCTGGAAAACAAAAACATTGAATGCGTGTTTACTAAGGCAATCAGGACACGAAGGGCCGGGTTTCGGGAAAGATGAGACATTCAGAGGAGGCAGCATAGTTGTGTCAGCCTCTGAGCTTCCCGATGTGGTTCGCAATGCCGCCTTTCACAGAGCGAGAAATGCAGCCGGAAGCTTCCTCGCAGGGGCTGAGAACTGAAACCAAGTTTTCGGTACACTCGCAATGGGGCGACAAAAATTAGACTTAAGGATCTTCTACGACCTTAATGAACTGTGAGTCTGTCTCTTTGCTTTGTCCTAGTAACACGATGCTAAGACATCATGAGGAGGTTAGGTAACAGGTAGTGCAGTAAGCTAAAGACTCAGGGAAGAGTGTAACGATTTTGAAAGAACCCCATCTTTCATATAATTGCCAATACTTACTACATATTTATCTATATGTATATACGTGTATACGCATATACATATATATAACAGTATTTTGTTTATACACATACACATATATAGCAAACAGTATGTTTTAATTTTAACAAACCTGTTTCTATTATTTTAAGCTTATTATTTTATATTAAGTTTGATGTGTGTGTATATAATATATATATATATATATGAGAGAGAGAGAGATTATATGTGTGTGTGTATATATATATATTTTCAAGCTTAATGACCAATAGTGTTTCTGGCACATCAAATTTAGGTGTAGGGGTAGAATACAGACACACATGTATTAATATGTGGAACAGAAGTATACATTAAGGCAATAGTTTGGGTTTTTCATTATAGATAAAAAAAAATATGGGATAAGAGAGACTGCATTCGTAGCCTGGTCCACATATATTACATTTATTAGTTCTTCGTTTCAGGCTAAATTAAATGCTTATAGCCTTTGCTATCTCCATCCGCAAAACTGGAATATAATAATACCCACCTTGCAGGTTCAATTGTTTGGGTTAAATTAAGTGTATTTTGTAGATTTCTAATGGCAGCGTAGATTGGCGTGTAGTAAGCATTGAAGATATGCTTGCTGTCTTTACAATCTAATATATGGAGCAGGAAATAAGATAATATGTACAAAGCACTCGATGCAAAGGCAGGTATGTGGAAGTTGCTTGGTAAACGCTAATTATTACGATGATGAAAGAGTAACTTTTTATGTGACTTAGAAGATAACACAGGTCTTTTTGCTGACAAGCCTTTGTTCTTTGTTTTCATAAAAGAGGTTAATTGGGAAAGCCAGCAAAGATGAGAAGCAGCTATGGGTTGAAATTATATTAATGAAGATGAAGTAATTTTGGTGGTGGCCTAATTTCCTCTGTTGCAAGTGAAATAAAGAGAAAGATGTATTCTTTCAGATGTGGAATTTTCTGGCCTTGGTGTACGTCTCCTGATATCCTGAAAGCTGTGTATCCCTTCCATTCCTGAAACATTTAAATGTGTCTACCTTGTTGTGTTGCAAGAGGCTCTCAGGGCAGGCCAGTGGGCAGGCAGGATGACATGGTTTCTAGCACTTTCGAATACATGTCATTCTTCAAAAAACACTACATAATCTGTTGAATGCTAAGGAGACTAATATATGTGGCCTGGACATATTTTCCTCACAGCATTTTAATAACCAAATGTTATTACATCTCAGCATCTTGCTTAAAGTTAAGATACCAGAATTTGCGTCATTATTAGCAATAGGCATAATTTTCAATGGCTTTAAACTCTCTAAATAACTAGAACGACTGATATAGTACCTTTTCCACAATTCTTTCGACATCTAACTCATGGCATGCACATAATTAGGCAAAATGTCTCATTATTATTGTTTCAATTTATAAAGTGCGGTGAGAAAAAGTATCAACTGTCTGTTCCTGACTATCGACTCAGACAAAAAGATTTGGAGAAATTCTCAGGGAGTGGAGTCCTGAAACTAGGGAAAATACTCCTATTAAATAAACTTTTGTCTGAGCTCCTTTTTAAGGACTTATGATAAGTGTAATTAAATAATTATTGGCACAATTAATCTTTTCCAGGAATCATCATCAAAAACACCAAAATGAGCCATAGAAAAGATGTAAGTTAAGCAAGACAGTCAGGGACTATGGTCGCCTGAGAGAGTGTGCCCCAATTCAGTGCATACAGCAGTCACTCACCTCCAGGCAAATCTCCGTAAGCAGGAATGTTGCCTGGTATAGATTTTCCAAACTTTCAAGGGACCCAGACAATGCAATTAAAAGTGTTGACAATTAATTTAATTTAAAAATCACTGTGTTTTTCCGGTTACAGCTCAAAAATCAATTGGCTCGATAGATATGGGTTTATTGCTGGAATCTCAACTCTATCCTGTTGGTCTGTATGTCTGTCTATTTTTATGTCGGGATCTCACTGCTTTGATTACTTTAGTTTTGCAGCAAGTTTGTAAATGGAAAGTGTGAGTTTGGTCACCCACCACCTTGGTGCTTATATTTTCAATTATGTTACTTTTCCAAACATTGTCCACATCATTGGCCCAATGATATATACAATTAGTTATATATATGACAAATAGATGTTTTATACAATTTTTTATACAATTGCATTTTAAATCCTTGAAGAGAAGAAGAGGAGAAACAAGAATAAATATCCCTCTGCACTCTCTTTTATAATTACATAATTACTTTATCCAGTGCTTTTTTTTGTTTTTCCATTTGAACTACTGCCTGGGGTCTGCAATGAATTATCTCAGTTTTGGGTTTTTTGGTTATTTGGTAATGCTTTTATTTTGTTAGATTTTTGAAAGAGAGTTTTGTTGGGTTTAAGCCACCGCACCCAGCCAATTAAAGCAATTTTTAACCAAGAAATACAAAACAAAAGAGCACAAGAGACTAAATACTCTCAGGTATATCATGTTATTTAATTCTAGAAGAGATTCAACACTCTTTTTTTTCACTCAGGATGACTAGAAAAGTCCTAATAACTATTAGAAAAGTAGTTAAGAGAAAGAAATGAATGTATGCCAAAAAAAATACTCACTAAAGATTTTTTGATAATTAGAAAAACATTTGTTAGAGAAAAGAGGGCTGGGCATGGTGACCCATACCTGTAATCCCAGCACTCTGGAAGGCCGAGGCGGGAGGAACACTTGAACTCAGGGGTTTGAGACCAGCCCGGGCAAGAGCAAGACCCCGTCTCTGCTAAAAATAGAAAAATTAGCCGGGTGTCGTTGTGTGCCTGTAGTCCCAGCTACTTGGGAGGCTGAGGCAGGAGGTTGAGCCCAGGGGCTTGAGGTTGCTGTGAGCTAGGCTGACACCACGGCACTCTACTCAGGGCAACGGAGTGAGAGTCTGTCTCAAAAAAAAAAAAAAAAAAAAAAAAAAAAAAAAAAAAAAAAAAAAAAAAAAAAAAAAAAAAAAAAAAAAAAAAAAAAAAAAAAAAAAAAAAAAAAAAAAAAAAAAGAAAAGAAAAAAAAGTAACCAAACATGGTTAATGATGAAGTGCTGAAAACTATTCTTTGTGGATTGGGGATACCACATGTACGATATTTACCACCACTGCATTCAAATACTGACGGTGCTCACCAACCAAATAACAGGTACCAGAAATAAAAATTTTAAAATTAAATTGTCATTATTTTACAGATATACGCACAGATAAAATATTAGAAGTAGCATGTGCAAGACTGATAGTTACTGTCTTAATATCTATATATATAAAGCAATTCAATTGATATATTTTAACAACAAACAATTGGGAAATTAGAGAAAATTGAAAGGCAAATATATCAAATATTTAGGAATAAAAAAAATAAAGATGTGCAACAATTTTGCACAGAAAGCTGCAGAACTTTATGAGAGGAATGAAGAAGACCTAAATAAACGGAAGGTAGATCATGCTCATAGATCGGACGACTCAACGTTGTAAAGATGTCAGTTCTCCACAAATGATATATAGATTCAGTTCTATTCTAATAAAAATGTAGCAGGTTTCGTGTGACTGTGTGTGTGGAAATTGACAAGGTAGGGATTCTAAATTCTTGGCAAAAGGTCAAGTGACAAACCAATCCCCCAAATCTTGTCAAAGGCCACAAATAACCAAGTTGCTTTTGTATAAAATTAACAAGGTCGAAGGACTTTCTCTATAAGATATCACGGCTTATTAAACGTCATGGGAATCCAGACCGTGAGTTATACAGATGGATAAATAAGCCAGTGGACTTTATTTATGGCGAAGCTGAAACACAGAGCTGTGGTAACAGGACCACTTTTTCAATGAATCGTCACAGAGAAATATAGGGAAAATAGGAGGCATTTTAATTATACCTCGCTCAATAAACAAAATTATATCCAGATAGATTGAAGATCCAATCCCAGGGGGGCATAACAGCAAAGCTTCTAGAAGCTGAAATGGAAGAATACCTACATGAACTTGGAGTTGGTAAAAACTTAGGATACAAAAAGCAATCATCATTTATCCTCCTGTTGTGGATGACAAAACCAACACAGAGAGACCTAAGTAAATGTACTTAAATTTGTCCAACTTACAAGTGGCAGAGCTGGGATTTGACTACTGGGTGTCTTGTGCCAGAGTCTATGCTCCTAAGTCTCACATTCTGTAGACTTTCTATAAATAAGCATCTGTTATAAAAGCCAAGCTCAGCTGAGAGAGAGACACAGAGAGAGAGAGAGAGAGAGAGAGAGAGAGAGAGAGAGAGAGAGAGAGAGAAAGAGAGAGAGAGATATCACACCAATCTACATCTATGGGATTTTCTGCATAGACTAAAAAATAAATTAATGAAAAATAAATTAAAAATAAAATCGGGAAGATTAGACAACAAAAGTATTTTTTTTTAATTGGTGAGACAGATAGTACTTTTTAGAATTGCCACAGGAATATTTCTGGTCCCACAAGTTTTTCCAATCAAGAGGTAGAGACTATTGCCGCGCCGTTGGATCCTGAGTTGAACTGAGTGTGGCTTGGCAGAGAGAATGCATCAGGGCAATGCTGAACGAGTTCCAAAGATAGGTCCTGAAAGGCTACAAGTTTCTCCCTGGCTTAGCTCTGTTGAGATGAGCTGGCTTTCAGTGCGCCACTCTTACCATCCTTTTGTCCTGCCGCCATATTCTGAAATATGGGGAGGCTTAGGTGTAAAAATGACTGTGAAATCTTTTATTACCCCCATTAGTTTGAAAAAAAAAAAAAAAACAGTCATGCAATTATCTTTGATTATGTGTGAATTATCCCTGCTCCTGCCTAGTTTTGCATTGTCTCAATAAGGAAAGTTAGACATTGCATACTAATTATACTTTAACAACCACAAATTAGCTGGGGCACGAAAACATGCTTTTCTATTGGATTAATTGAAAGTATCACTACATGATTGGCGAACTCAGCTAATGACTTTGAATAAACACTTCTCACAGTGAATGGTGACTAATGAATAGCAAGTCATGTAATAAACATCCCTGGCTTTGTGATTGGAAAAGCCACTAACCTTAGTAGTTCCCATTTCAGATTCTGGAAGTAGCGAACTTCTATTTTCTTAAGCCAAATTATCTCAGCTCAAATCTCAGACACGCTATTTAAGAGCTATGCAACTGTTACCATCTCTGTGCCTTAGCCTAAGCATTTACAGGACATAAAGTATCCAATATATAAGGGTCAGCTTGATTGTCATACATACAACGTATCAGTAAGTGTCCCACAAAGGACTATATGTCACATTCAAATGGACAATCAGGGAAATTTTAATACGTAGATTCCTTAAATGGATGTTGGCAGGATCAAAGGAGGAAACAAGATAAAAGTAAAACACCCAAGAACTGGCTAAACTGGGAAGCAGTTACTATGCCAAACCTGAACAGGCAAGAGGAAGAAGCTCTAAGGTGACCTTCCTCAGGGGCTGTGGCCTTGGTAGAAGAAGGCAGACACCTACAGCCCATGCCTGGCAGGGAAGAAGCAAGAGTAATAAAATATTTTGATTTCTCCTGCTCCTGAGCGCCAAAATCGTGTTCTTGTCTCCCATTGGCCGAACACAGCTAGAAGCCGGCAAGCAAGAAAGCCCAGGTGCTAGGATGCAAAGAGGTTGGCTTCCCCTATGTGCTGCAAAGACAGGGCAGGCTGGGGAAGGGTGGCGAGCAGATCGGGGAAGTAAACAGAAGACACCTAGCAGAGAGGACAGTTACCGGAAGTTCAGCTGCCCATGGCATAGGGTCAGCATGAATATGCAGTCAGTGAATGAAACGAATGTTGCAGTATAGCCTCAGTACTCATTGCTAAGAACCAACCAGTGCATGCTTATCTCCAATCTGTCACAGTGACTCATATCTTTTTGGTTTGGTTTTGGACCAGAGCCAGAAATGGTACTCTTTATTTTCAAAGTGAACAAAAGTAGTAAACTCACAAAAATTTCCAAGTTCTCCGTGCCCGCTGTTGACTTGCTGACGTGAATGTGCAATGTTACCAAAAGAAATGACCTGAAAGAACATAATCAAGCTCCCTGGATGCTGAATCAAACAACTGATGGATCTGACTTTAGCCCAGAATTCCAGAAACTTCAATATAGAGAAGGTGGTGTAAATATTGGTTTTTTTCCCCACAGTAACCATGTCTGGGCTTATTACAAAGACAACTACATAGAAACAAAATATTGATTTTCCTCTATGACCAAGTGATAAAAATAACCCCCAGCTAGATAATTATATGTTTTCTTCTCCTTTGGAATTTCTGGTTTATTCACTGACGCGCATGGATACAATACACATCTAAGGTAGGATAGATAAGGTGTCATTTTCAACTTCCTGCATAAAATTAATATGCCATCCTACTGGGACTTTCTACCACACTTGAGTAGTTCTTAGGATATTTGTGCCACATTTGCTTGTAAAACATGCTACACAAAATTAAAGTCAGGGTAGTGGAAAGTTTCCCAGTATAGGTACCAGGGGAACAATTACACTTGTCAATCTCAGATCATCTGAATCGATATCAGAATTCTATAACACGTGACAGCATCTGTGACCCATAAAAGCCTGCCTCAGTCTTCAAGATTTAATGAGATAATTCATGTGAATAGTTCGAAACAAAATAAGCACCCAACACACTAAATCACTTTTATTTTAGTCAATTCCCATGACAGAAAGTGGGATATTAGTTACCCCTTAGCTATGTAGATTGGAAACTCTTTTGGAATTATTAATTGGAAATTTTAATACTTTTAAAAATATCAGTTTTAATTTTTTTTTAAATGAAGCAATCGGCCATAGAGTTTCATTTTGGGCAGATTTTTAATATTTTTTAAACCTCTAAGGTTTGTGTTTATAGTGTCATATTTATGAAAATACTTTTTTTTTCA
Organism: Indri indri; assembly: GCA_004363605.1. Taxonomy (NCBI): domain Eukaryota; kingdom Metazoa; phylum Chordata; class Mammalia; order Primates; family Indriidae; genus Indri; species Indri indri. The sequence continues at coordinate 97,749 of RJWJ010000797.1, read as the reverse complement.
ATTTTACTGTGTCACTGTAGCAATCCTTTGGAAAGATTAAACAATAGATGAGGGCTCTGTTGTGCTTGCAGGCCTGTCGGGTAGGGAGACAGGACTGGGAGTTACTGAGAGTTAATGCTCTCTAGAATGCATGCGACCCACGTCGTTCACGGGTAAACAATGAAGCAAACACAGTGTAAACGGACTTAAGCCTTCCTACTCTGTGTCCCTGCCTCTCCACGCTTCTGTATATGTGTGTGCATGCCTGTGTGTATGTGCATATATACATACATTTGCACCCACGAACACACATATGATTTGTCACTTGAAGTGTAGACAAAGCTCAAGTTCCACAGATACCCACCTGAAATGAATAGCCATGGGAAGATATTTTAAAACAAACGTTCAAAAGCAGAACTCATACTGAGGATGCAGTCATGAGTTAAAGTGGAAAGAAAAAGCATTTCATGTTTGGAGACTTTCAGCACGTAGTTATCATAAGGATCAGAATACATTCGAACCCGACATCAAAGAGGACGCTGCAGGTGGCAGCGTGACTGTGGGCGCTGCAGGCTGAGGCGGGGAAGAGCTGTTAAATGGCCCTGTTTAAACACGGGCTGATTAGTTTTCCAACCGGAACGTCCAAGCCCTGGTGGTCATCGGGCTGCCCACAGAAATACCAAGGAGGCAAGCTAATTAAATTTGCACGAATATTTTGGCAAAATAAATTGAGATAACCGTAACATTTGACTAGTTTGTGGCTTTTCTGGAAAATCTTAAGATAAATGTCCTATTTTCCTCTTTTGATCTCTCCGACTGTGAAGACATGAATTCTGAACCACCAGGGAAGGGTCTGGAGACTTAGTATCTGAAGTAACCATAGTTTCACTTTTAGCTAAATGACTTAAGTCTGTGCTTTTAGCCTTATCACTGCCTTCTCTGAATCCCATACGCATCATCCAGTCTCTTTGTTCCAGAAAGGCTCTAAGTTAAAAGAAAGTGAAATCGGAGCCTCCCGTAATCTACCATGGGGAAGTGGAGGCAGAATATGAGAACATTAGTAATGCAACATGCTTCTGAGGCTGCTTACGAAATTTCTGCTCTCTCTTTCTTTGAGCAGGTCACTTGCTGTGGGAAGCAGTCCCTGTCAGAGACTCTGAATTTCAAACATATTTTAAGTGGAGTGTCAAATACTGCAGAAACAGGGAGCGCTGAGTTCCCTGTCCCTGAATTAATCCCATTGCCCTCTCAGGAGGGTTCAAGACTTGTCTAGGTAAGGATATTTTGGATGTAATAGGAGGTGTGGCCTTCAGGATGTGATTAACTCATGAGGGATCCACCCTCATAAATGGGATTAGCACCCTTGCAGAAGGGCTCAGCTTTGAAGGGAGCTGTCTCTTGCCCTTCCACCCGCTGCCAGGTGAGGACACAGCCAGAAGATGCCATCCTGGAAGCAGAGAGCAGCCCTCGCCAGATACCAACGCTGGCACCTTAATCTTGGACTTCCTAGCCTCTAGAACTATGAGAAATACATCCCTGTTCTTTATAAATTATCTAGTCTAAGGTATTTTGTTATAGCAGCACAAACAGACTAAGGCACACTTTGTGTAGTTAGACCAAGAACATAAACCACTTTGGGGATGAGAAATTTCAGGGTAAAGAGTCTGGTCTGATAGTTGGTCTGTTGATAATTGGTGCTGTAATGTTTCCGATTTTCATATTAGGTACCTCACATTCCCTTTCAATGCTGTGGGACTGATTGTACTCAACTTCAAGAATCCTCAACATTTATAGTTTTCCATTTTAATTTATATTCAAAACTTGATCTTCACTGATAACAAACCACCTGTTTCAGCTAATATATGTTAGTCTTTCTTGTGCATGCATACTGAAATTTATTTGTCAAGTTTTCAGGGTTTCTCGGCATGTGACGTGTGCACTGCAGGGAAACAGCAAATATTAACAGATGTCGCTGTGTGAGTGGTGCTCTGAGTTGGCCTGGACTTCCAACTGTCTATATGGTGGAAATGACAAGATGATAATCCTCTTTGTGTTTCATTTTCAAGTGATTATTTTTCCAAGAACACAGTGAGTATTCAATAGGTAGTTAACTAAATTTTGCAGAATGATCATCATTGTCCTCCAGGTGGGGACTAGATTTTCCTGAAATACTTCTTGTTTCAGTCTGTAACAGTTTGGA